>JALPQI010005730.1:0-64111 GCA_025490895.1 Thaumatotibia leucotreta | reverse complement strand
ATGGCGGTTTAAGTTTTTTATAGGTTGATTTTGAAATTCATTACCGTGATGCATAGAAGAGCGGTTGACATTTGTCAACTAAAATTCAGGACCGTTTTTGAAAGTCAATTTAGTATGGCGTGCGGCTTCCATGTTTTATTTGTTCGTAGAGTTAACTAAAGATGGGAAATCTATCAAACGGTGTCATACTGTCGCACCAATCGTGTGCTAACCCTACGATATAGCATTCGATTTATTTTAGATCGATATACAGTCAAAGACAAAATAAGGTGTACACAAAAATGTTCAAAAATATGTCCCAGTGCACTCTAATTCTGTGTAATAAGAACGTCGTAACATATTTATGAGCGGATTCTTTCGATACTTATTTTTGCACTTGACTGTACATAAGTGTACAATAGTGTTCGATTTTGTTTTTATTCTACGCCCCAATAGGTAGGTACATACAAAATTATATGTGGACCGGAAACTCAACGACATTCAATTCAAATGGACCGACAATGAAATGCCAGACGTGACGAGCGTGTCACGCGGCAACGGGAGCGATAATTTGGACAACTATGCTCATAATAATACGCTGTATGACTCATGATAAGTCGATAATGATGTATTCGCAATTAGCAACAGATGAACAGACCCTTGATGTGTTATCCGGTAAGTCTTCAAACTCAAATAATTCTTTATTCATATGGCTTATGATGGTCCCGTTTTATCGATTTATGCTATGCATCACTTTCGCACTTGCATATTTGTTAGAACGTGACGGGCTGGCGGCAACGTGGACAAGCCATTACATAGACGCGGTACCATCAGAGATTAGGACCCGTTTGTCGTTAAAATATGATTATAATTCGATTTCGAGAAATGCTTCATTTTAGCTGAATCTCTAATTAAACAATTTTTTAAGTACCACGGTAATAGGTGCCATTACCTTATGTCCTTAATAGCAATTATTGATAGGTAGGTAATACCTACATAACTACGCAACGCGGGGTTTACGCTCGAAACAGCGAGAAAAGCAATCCTGTAGACGCAATGCCGCGTACTGGCGTCATTGTCTGTTAAATCTGTCTTCGCGTCGATAAAATTAATGTGATGCATAAATCTGCAGGTTTCAACACTTTTCTTTGCGTCGGCGCAGATGCACATATAGCGACAATGGGATATCTTTAACCGTGACGTCACGTTGGATTGTTCTTCCGTTAATTCAACTTTAGGTACATGCCTAGTGTGCTGTGCTTATGTCTACCATGAGCTGCCGCGGCGTTATTAACGCGCTTTAACATTGTATCCATCTCACTCGTACTTGCGTAGAGGTGCGTTCAAACTAAAAGAGCATTCGCTGTTCTAACCTCCCACTCTACGAAATTCGATCGGTACACAAAACGTAATTGGTTGATTTCGTAGAGCGGGGGATAGAACAGCGAATGCTCTTTTGGTTTGAACGCACCTTAATGGCGCGAGCGAGCTTACTTTGTAATTGTTGCTGTAAAGTGTAAAGTTTAGTGTCGGAATTGTATTTTTTGGGTAATAAAAAAATTAAATATTCGAATACCTCACTTTTTTAATATATTTATTTTCAAAACTACAATTTATGTACATAGATTAAATCTAATCCACTTAACGTATTGTGAAAACACAAGTCGAATTATTTATTAACTAAATATTTTGATTTGTACTTTTTATTTTTCCCCAGTAGTAGTAATTGACCGGTGGTTGCTTTTATTAACTAAATAATTTGATGTGTACATTTTATTTTCCCCAGTAGTAGTAATTGACCGGTGGTTGCTAAGACCGAGTGACCGAGGGGTTCAGGCATCAGCTCCGAAAGCTGAGCACGTGGGTTCGATCCCCACCTCGGACGTTAGGTGATCTTGGTCGTTTTTCTTTGGTATATGACATCTAATATTTATAATTTAATCTACTTAACCTAACCTATATCTAAGATTGGCCCTTTTGGCATTGTACCGAGGATGCTGGCGGCATTTCCTCGCTGTATCGCAATACTGATGCGTTGTGCGAGGAAGTCGCCAGCTCTTCGGTCTTTAATTACGGCAACCAGAAGTTTCGCGATCTCAGCAAACAATTTGCGTGCGGGCCCCATGAACCTAAAGTTTCTACGCCAAACGGTACAAAAACGTATTGGTGCCGCTACCGTCCTACATATTAAGTTTCCGAAAAAGGTCTTGGTTAGACGGAACGGAGCAATCACTCAAAAGATATCAATGATTCGTTCGAGTGTGCAAGGGCCCTACCAATAAGATAAGATATAGGCGGGTAGACGTATTTGAGATCGTCTAATATAGACAGAAGCTTGTAATCGATGAGTCAAATACCTGTCTCATCGAACTAGGCTACAGAACTTGACAGATATTGTATCTGATATGAATAAGCTATAACGCGCCTATTTATTTTTTTGCTTGTGATTTATTTTCAGGAGCAGTACATATTAATTACGAAGCATTGGTACGCACAAGCCTACATTTGTCTTAAACTATCTAAAAATATCCTCATGCCCACGCAAAGAGCCCAGCATGAAACTGTTAAACATGGGTGAAAGCAACACAATATGAAAACAAACAAATTATTTATATTCCTTCTATTTCCAGCGGGCCCAGAATATCGTCTCAAAGTGACGCAAGCCACCAAAGTGTAGCGTATGCGTGCAATTTGAATGCAGGTTTATTTTCGGGATTCGACAAATGTTACGCGGTCACCTATAACCGTTTATGAGGGTTGTCAATGATGTGTTTCGTTAAATAAACGATATTACTATGGTTTAGTGGCAAATATCCTTACGAGCCTTTGCAGACAGTTATCGTTGTTAGACGTCTACTTACACTACAACTCAAGAGTCACTTAAGTAATTACCTAGATATCCGATCATGCATGGATACGCGGTGGTCAATTTGGGAGCTAAACCATTAAACAATATGGGTATTTAGGTCAACACGAATTGCACAGAATGTCACCCTTAGATATACCGGTGAATCTCTGAGTCCTATTCACTTGACATGACGTTTCAGATATTTTTGAACTTCGTGGCCGCTCCGATATATGTGATTATGACTGAAAATGTGTAGCTAGGAAGACGAGACAGTAAAATATGCGAAATTGCGAATGTCGTGCTCTCGGCTGACAAAGGATGACCGATTTCGGTGGTGGTTGCTTTAAGAGTCTCAAAACATGGCCCCTAGGTGCCGCTGTCGTCCTACATATTAAGTTTTCCGAAAAAGCTCTTGGATAGACGGAACGGAGCAATCACTCAAAAGATATCAATGATTCGAGTGTATGTAAGGGCCCTACCAATAAGATAAGATATAGGCGGGTAGGTAGGCGTATTTGAGATCGTCTAATATAGACAGAAGCTTGTCGTCGACGTGTCAAATAATACGATATGTTTGGATTATCAAAATTAAAACAATTGAGCACAACCCTGAAAGCGTAAAATTCGACATTTACAACTAAGCAGAGCGCAAGCACCTGTGTTACTACACTCGTGAAAAATGTATTATGAAGCTTCCCTTTTCAAATAACATATGTCATTTTGATTTTGTATCTGCTGATTGGCTCGTACGAATGCAAAGCTTGTGCCAACTTCCGTGTATCAACCCGGCTTTTATCCACTGATCATGCGATATTGGGCTTTATTTCTAAGATATAATAAATTTGACAACGGCAAATACATGTGGTTGTTGATGCACGGGTTGGATCTAGTAATTAGTGCAATTAAAAGGTCAACGTGGCTATTTTATAAACACTGAGGTACTGATTGAGTTTTAAGATAACACGACTAGAAGCCAAGATATCGTCACCATCGTCAGCAATCGGTAGGCACTGTTGCAGGCGTACACACAGAATAACTTCAAAAATAGATGACCTATTTTTAAACTAGTTCGATCAAGAATAAGCCATTCATCTTTGCATCTGAGAGTAAGTAATACCCAAAAAAGAATTGGTATTTTGGGATCGTAGGATCGTAGAATCGTTGGGAAAGTTGGTAGCCTAGCGACAAGGGAGTACCTAGTGTACCTACCTACGATTAAAAATTTAGCGAAAAGTTCACGTAATTTAAGTTGATAATTGCTCGACATGTTTCGATCCATTTATAGGATCCTCATGATGGAGTACCCGCGATCACGCTTAATAGGATTGCAGTACGATTTTTCTAAATTGACATACCTAATAATAGGTATGTGTATTTTTTACATTGCTGTTTTTTTCTACTGACACGATGGCATACTATTTATACAATTGCAGTGCCGGATTTACCAGTAGGCCAAGTAGGCCATGACCTAGAGCGGCAGATTTTAGGGGCGGCAGAATTGGCAGCAAAAAAATTTTTTTTGGTGACAATAAAATAATTTGGCAGATTTTACAAGCGGCAGAGTAGAAGCAAACTTTTTTAAACTTCGGCCATGGCGGCAGAATTATGAAGGGTGGAAGGGAACGACCAAGTCTAACAACTATTACGATGAACTTTTAGTAACATAGTACCAACATCGAAATATCTATAAAATAATTGTATCCCCTCGTACAAAGTGAGTGATTATTAGAGTTCAATAGCATGGAAAAGTCAATTTTAACCAACATACTTATACAGTGCTTTGTATGAAAATTAATAACAATATGCGACTCTAATCTTGACACACAAACTCTAGAAAGTGGTCCTTGAATTTGAAAAATGAAGAAGTTCTAACAAAAATTAATAATCTGTCTGAACATAATTAAACCATTTAATAAATTTCAACTGGGTTTTTATAGTCAATTAAAATTATTTTTACTACGCATACTACTAGTTCTAAAAACCCGCGCAGCTCGAAGGCTTTGATACATTTTCGCACCAGCCTGCCTGCGACCACGGTTGTAACTTCATGCCCAAAAAACTCAGGATAAAAATAAACGTAAGTTTACGCGATTAAGATCCGTTTGTCATTAAAATATGAAATCAATCAATATTACAATAAAACCACAAGTCAATATTATATGGCTTTAAAGTTATCTGATAATTAACAATTATAGAAAACAACCTTTAGCTCCATCTTGTAGCCATGTTTGGTAGCTCATGGCTGGCTTCCAATGAGTAAAATATTCCTGATTCCAAGCTGACTACAAAATGGTAATTATTTAGCCGCATCTTGTAGCCTGGTTTGGTAGCTGGCTTTTAAATAAGAAAAATGTTCCTGATTCGAAGCTGGCAATGAAACGGGAATTCTGAAGTCGTAGGAAGTAGCTGGCGTTTAATCTTTGTGTGAGGTATTTTTCAAACTGCGAGGTCGCTATACACGACCTTTTTTGGAAAAGAAATCCGCGTACTACACTACAGTACCTCAAATACACCCATAAACAGCAATTTTCATGCGACCAAATAGAATAAGAACTTTAATGAAAGTTTTTGAAATTACAGCCTCTCAATCTTCAATGGAAAGAATTTACGAAATTATAAAATCAGCGTCGCACACTGGAGGATATGATAATCTTTCCCATTTGGTAGGTGTCCACAAGATAGGAAAACACGTATCTTATTTCGTAGGTACCAAATATGGCTACCAGATGGGACCAAAATCCGAAAAAAGGTTATTGTAACGTTCAATAATTAAAAATAAATCTGGGAATAATGAAAACTTCTAATCAATTGGAATTGCGTTTTTTTGTAAATTATGTATAGTGCGCTAACAGACGACATTTCAGTATTTTTTACAATTAAACAACAAACATAATTAAAGAAAGTTACCTGATTATTAAAAATTAAAGAAACAATCAGAAAAAACGTCGCATATACCTATTAATGTAATGGATTTAAAACGTACGTTTCAGCGCTTTCTTCTTTGAGTAGACTACCTACTTCAGGAATATTTTTCTCACATGGAAGCCAGCTATGAGCTACCAAATCTCACAAGATGGGACTAAAAGTTGTTTTCTATAATTGTTAATTATCAGATATATTTACAGCCAAATAATAATGTTTTCTGGTTTTATTGTAACATTGATTGACTTATTGTTTGCGAGTGAGCGTAGTAAAATAATTTTAATTAATTATGAAAACCGAGTTGTAATTTATTAAATGGGTTAGTTATGCTCAGACTGATTTTTAATTTTTATTATCTAAAATATGTAGAGTTTGTGTGATAAGGGTAGAGTTGTATATTATTATTAATTTCCATACAAAGTACAACCCCAGTCTCTTCGCATAAACTCTAATCTACCAATGTATCGGTCACTGTATGTTGGCTAGGCGTCCATCCCTCCACTGGCACACCAGCTGAAAGTTTGCGTACTGGACAAAGTAAGAGAAGGCCTGCTACCGCGAACACCGAAATTCGTAAATTTCGGGCATTTGGCTCCGTCACTCTAATGACGCCTTCATTGCCCGAAATTTGCGGATTTCGTAGTTCGCGGTAGGGATGCTGGATTTCCTTTCCTGCCACGAACGCTCCGGTAGGTACGCACACACGGCTGTGAAATGAAATACCTGAGTCCAAGTGTTCCTAAACGACTAATGTACGAAGCTTTTTTTACGTTTCGACTTTCTTCGTAATTTTCCTAACAAATTATTCAAATTAGCACAGTGAATAGGGGCGGCAAAATATAAATGGCCTACAGGCGGCAAATTTCTAAATCCGGCACTGTACAATTGTATCCAGTTTATAGCATGTACAGATGTGCAAATAAACCCTTCTTTGCTCCATAGAAATGTCCGAATTCATAGGGCTGTAACAATGAACTTCAATATCCATTGAACTGAAGCTATGTAACTGGGACAGAAAGATACATCATGCGATTAAAAAAAATACGATGGTTGATCCTTAGTTAGCGACAGGATTATGATTAATTGAGTTCATAATAATTTTAAATTCAAACGCCTAAGGGCTTAGCCTAATATTATGTGGTACTCGACAGCAACTCACAGGATGCTCACAGGTAGGAAAAATGGCTTATCTTCACTTCGGAAAGGTAAGTAGTGAGTCGTCAGTAAGAACAAAACACTACATTATTTTTCTTATAAAAAAATAATACGTTTTAGTCATAGTTTTAATATTTAGTTCAGAAAGTTTCGTTCCAAATACAAATCTATAAATTTTATAGCGCTTTTCCAAGTACCAGTGTTGCCAAATACAAAAAAGTATATCCGGCTAAGCTCGTATACGAGCAGTTATCGGTAACATTTGTAAAGCCCTTTGTTTGTCCTACTTGAACCTTGCTTCGTGCATAGAGAATCATAGACCTAAAAAAAGTAAGTCAACATTTTCAAAATGGCGTTGGCATTTCTGTTGTCATGGTAGAGAAAAGTCAGGAAAGGAAGATGCTATAATTTCGGTATTCGTACTTGGATTGTGCAGAAGTTTTTCAATTACTTTCTTTTTCAGCGTTGGTAAGAACATATAGTTTCCTTTATTGCCTAAGTGACTGATAAACCATATATCGAGTACTGCCAACTTTGGATTCCAATGAGGGTTTTCGATAATTTTTCTGCCACCAGGGCGGCGCTTCGTACGCACCTGGTCTCGACAGCTGTCAGGTTCATACTATTCATAGGCACCTGGGCCTAAAATATTGAAATTCTATTTTATTTGGAAGAGAATTGATTTTGTAATGGATTACGACTAATACATGGTCGTCGAACTGAAGATTGAACTCTAAAACAGGCGCTCAAAGTCACTGGTATTCAAAATAATTACTATAACTTTGTTAATTTCATGAGAATTGACTTGGAACTATTTTATTCATTTATTGTAGGTAACAATATGACTAAAGTAATGGTTTTCAGAATAAATAAACCTATAAATATGTTGAAAATTAAATGCGCGTATTTATTTTGACAGTTCGTTATATGGTCGCCTCAGTGCTGCCATCTCACCTCCCCATAGCGGCAGAAAAAGTATCAAAAACCCTCATTATGCAGAACGCATTCCTCATTTTGCATTGATTTCGATAATTAATTGGCATTACCGTAGTGTACTGTGTTTATCATGCATCTCGATGTTCCAGATCACTCCACGTCATGGCTACACCAGCCAACTACAAACAAAACACATCAATGTCGATGCCAAGTCCTCAAAGCAATCCGCGTTTGTATTTTTCTTACTTACGAATTGAAACAACTCTCAGAACAGTTATTAGAGTAAACAGTAACATTGCATTACTATTTAAATGTGTTTATTCCTAGTTAGATTAGATGTTGTTAGATACTAACGTTAACATACCAAAGTACTGAAGTGGAAGCAACGCTTGCACGGCCGATACTCTTGGTATAGCTGGTCATCTAACATCGCCGCATTGATCCAACGCATGACTCCAATCTATGCTTATTTTGAAACTGTTTTGCATTAGTAACAAGTCTTTTTATTTCAGTTACTTTTGACCTTTTGCTCGCCTAGAAATTATCTTATGTTGGTTTTGTTTCATGTTTTGTTATATCAATACAGACTACATGATTGCGGGGCCCCCAATGAGTTTCGGTATGATGAAAGGTAATACCAAATGATTGATACTATTTTTATTATTCAAAATTGTTCTCACACCGGTTTATACAAGCTAGTTCCTTTGATAATATGTTCCATTGGTAGAACTAGAAAGCATTTCTATTTTAAAAGTGTTTTTATAATGAAAAAGGGATATTTTTTCTAATTTGCTTCATCCTTTACAATCTATTGAACAAGTTATAAATTGAAACCTCTTATTTAATTGACTATTATTTGCTAATGTGGCGGCTTGTAGTACAGGCTACCCTAATATTGTTCATTATGCCCTAGGAGAAACATCCTGCAAGCATTTAAATGTTACATTTGAAGAGATACTTGGGAATTGGAGTGTCAACTAGTTCTATCAGAATAGACAATCAAACTAGCATGAATAGACCTCTCACACTCATTCTGTTTCGGATCTAGGTTATCTATGGGGATTTAAAATCGTAATAGCACAAAATTTCCAATTTCCGCATCACCAAACATTCATTTTGCAATCATCATTACTTTCACACAACTTTTATTTTCGTTTTATTTCTGCTAATAGAGCCTCTTAACAAATCTTACCGCTGTCCGCTGCACTAATTTCTGATTAACATTTCTGTTATTAGTGCATATTTGATTTATTTTGCCTTGTCCTCTCCCATCCTCCCTTATGCTTTTTGTTTTTTCTTTCATTGTATTGCGGCTGCTTGGCTTGAAGGCGGTATGAATGCACCGCCGCACCATAACCAATACCAGTACCACCCGCAATACCAAGGTGGTCCCCCGATGGGTCACGGGGGCGGGTACTGGCAGGGTCCGCAACAAGCGCGTTTCGGTGCAGAGAGCGCACGACGCGCCGCCACGGGCGCCACGCAGCAGGCCGGCGCCGGGAAGGATGATAAGACCAGCCCCTTCGTTTCATCCTTGCATTCTCACCCTGGATTCCAGCCGCAGAAGATTGGGAAAGGAGCTGGTGCGGTGAGTGTTACTTCAGATATCTACCTTGCCATAGTAACATTGAAAGTCAAATTGTATGACAGATGCTGCAATTTCACTTTCAATGTTTCTATGACAAGCTCCTATTGTAGGTCAGGATTCAATTTTGATAGTACGTAATTGATTTCTCATCACACTTGCTGTCTAAGCGCGCCATTGCTTGCGCGCGTAGCGGGAGTAATAGAAAAGTGAAATTCCCTAGGGAGTAATAGAAATGTCAATTCATATTGATTTAAACTTTCACGATTATCACTCATATTTTAAAGACAAACGGGTCTTAATCGCGTAAACTTACGTTTAATTATATCCTGACGTTTCGGGCATGACGTTACACCCGTGGTCGCAGGCAGACCCAGGATATAATTAAACGTAAGTTTACGCGATTAAGACCCGTTTGTCTTTAAAATATGAAATGTCAGTTCGTCATTTAATAATATTATGTCTTAAAACTTATTTTTTGCTTGGCAAGTGTATTGAAAAACATTGTATGCATCACGGTCGGTAAGCGGAATACTAACTCGAGTCATAAAAGCCCTCCGCCTAATGGCGTCGGGCTTCTAAAACTCTCGTTAGTAGTTCCGTACTTACCTCCCTTGATGCACAATGTACTATTCTTTTTAGCTAAGTTAAAGAAGATACTAAATTTCATCTAGAAAGACATGTCCAAAACCTGTTTATGCAGCTTTTCATTAATTTAAAATAAAGGAGATATCTCTTAAGAAGATTTTGTAGTAGGACAGTTCTAACAAGGTTGCAAATAACCCTTGGAAAATTGTTAGAATCCTGACAAATATCTTAACCATATTCCCCATTCCAGGGCGCCGGTCTTCCCAAGCCCCCGAAGCCTCCAGAGAAGCCCCTGATGCCGTACATGCGGTACTCCCGGCGCGTATGGGACAGTGTGAAGGCAGCCCACCCGGACCTCAAGCTATGGGAGATCGGCCGCATCATCGGGGGCATGTGGAGAGACCTCCCGGAGACGGAGAAGGCTGTGTTTGTTGATGAATATGAGGCAGAGAAGGTAAGGTTTTTTGGATTTATAGATGTAAGGTCACCGTCGTACAGTCGAGTGCATTAATATATAGACACATTTGTAAGGGATCAGTATGGAGAAGTGTATACAGGGTGTTCGTTTCGATTTGCTATAAAGTAGACAGGTTACTTGGGCCATTAATAGAAGTTGTCTGGTATATCGGCTTTTGGAAAATTCGATAAAAAAAATATATTTTTTTTTTCATACATAATAAATGAAATGGTAAGTGTGAAAGAACCTTAAGAATAAAATAAAAGTTAATCTCAAGTGACTGACGGCACATGTCAAAATAAGTAACATTAAAATGTGATAAAGGTTGCAATACACATGTTCAATGATTAAACTTATTTTTTTAATAACTCAATAACGGTAAGAGTTCAAACACTAGTTTCTTAGAGAAATTAATTATATTTGACCTAAATAAGCTTCCCTTAAAGTTATAGCATATGAAGAAAAACACGCTGTATATATTAATGCCCTTGACTGTACAGGTAGATTCACGAAAACTGGCACTAATGGATTGACTAAGTGACAAAGGTATCTATGTGTGGATATCAAAATTACACACAATGATAGATGTCATTCATTTCATTTGTGCCAGCTTTAGTGAATTTACCTGAAAATATAACTGTTACTAAATGTGGTTTTATAAAAAGATCTTACATGTTACTGTTTTGATATTTCAAAGGTTATAATTATGCTCCAAAAGTTGGATCTAACAAAAAGATTAAAAGAAATTGTAATTAGCTACATTTGCCTCAGTTGCCTTTACCAGGATACTTAGACAAGTTTCCAATCGCTAACGATTAGTAGCGTATCGTTGTTTTCCCTCTCTGTCACTCTTTCATATTAGTGCGTCAAAGACAGTTAGCTGCCTTTCGTTGACGATTAAGCGCTAGCGATTGGCAATTTGTCTAAGCTCCCTGGACAATTTTGGTCTGACCACATTAACTCAAACAAGGAAATGAAGCTTTATGAAGAATAATCTTGATCAAGTAATTTAGACAGCATAGTTTCAGAGAAAATACTATAGGAAAAGATTATTCTACATATAAGGGCTAAAATGTTTTCCTTAATTTAGCAAATATCGTAATATTCTAAGTTATCCCAATTACACATGGGTGAATCAACTTTTTTCTCTCTGTTATTGCCATGGTTACGGTCGCCTAAGTCGCGTTGGTTTTATGCAAAATTATGGTACTTAAATTATGCAAAATGTATGTATAAAACCAGCGTGACTTGGGCGACCGTAACCATGGTAATAACAGATAGAAAAAAGTTGATTCATCCATGTATATAATTATTGGGAAACTTTTTATGGTACATTATTTGATAATAGAATACACAACCAAGATTTTGTATGCTAAAATTGTTTTCTATATTTCATGCTTTTATCAGGCCTTTTGCAAAGGAAATTCCAAACATTCAATAAAATTATTTTGATAATTTGTATTTTGTGGCTATCTTAACTAATCCATAAGACTAGAATCATAATTTCTTATAAGTATAACAAATTTATTTTAAAAATCAGGCGCAGTACACAGAACTGTTGAAAACGTACCAAGCGTCCCCGGCATACATTCAGTGGCTCGCCCACAAGTCTCGAGGCAAGCTATTTAAGTGAACACGGGTCTTTGTTTGTAACCCTCACCGCACGCTTTTAACACGGGTCCGATTGGTCTATATCTCGTTTTTAGCGTTAGAAATAAGTTTAGAGAATCTTGATGCGTCTTTATTATAAATTATAACCATAAACGTCATATACGTGTGTATATTCATAAACGTCTGTTAACTTAGCAAGCCGCGGAATTGTTTGTCACTTTCGGTCTTATCGATATGTCAATAAGACCGAAAGAGTCAAACAATACTTAGCGGCTTGTTAAGTTAAGAGATGTTTATGAATAAAGGGGTTAGAACCAGAGGTATGTATGAATTGAAAATTTTACAGTGCTTGTTCTTAGGCCTATTTTGAAAAAAAAAAAAACGTTTATTTTGAAAGTCTTTCTTTTTACTAAGACCGATAGGCTGAGTTGTCTAGGCATCAGAATATCTGACGAAATCTGACGTACGTGTGTTCGAATCCCACTTCGGACTTTGCTGGAGTAGGTCTTCTTTTTTTTATGTGACATCTTATATGTTTATTTTTTTTCTTCTTTATTCATATATTCATTATGAAAGCAAATAGTATAAATGATTGTAATTTATTTTTAGCTATTGCGTATTTGATGTACTTAATTTAAATTTCAGAAATGATTTTCATTAAAAAGACATGTCAAGATTGCCTAGATCTTATCTCTAATGCTAAAAAAAGAACTAGCATTAAAAACCGTTTACTATTCCATTTTGTATTTTGAAATATGTCTTGAAGCAAATAACATTATTATTATTTCTATCAAGTGATTACATTGTGACTTTCAAAGTTAAGGTGCCTTTTACAACAAAGATATCCAATGCTATGATATCAATGAAATCATAATATGTTTGGTGAAATAGCAATGCTTACAGAAATCGTATCAAGACAACATGTTAGTTGGATCATTTTGTTTTTAATTATTAATTGGAATAATGTATTTCCTTTAAGGACTCCAGGGGCGTATTTGTCGAAAGCTTGTAACTTGTAATACAAGCGAAAGTCCTTATATAATTAATATCGTTAAAAAGAGACTTGTATTACAAGTTACAAGCTTTAGAGAAACGGGTCCCAGAAAGTACTTTTCAAATATAAAACAATAGTAAAAGGTTTTGAATCTTATTGTACACGGAATTATTTCCGTGCCATTAAAAATACAAGTATTTACAATCAACCATTTTTGAATCCTGGTCTACTCGGGAACTAGATCAAACTGACGCTAAAGCAAATACGAAATCGCTCACTAAAGCTTGTTCACGAAATAAAGTAGCCATTGCTGTATAATTCTTTTTTTTGTTGTATGAAACCATGCCTTTATATGGGTTTTATTACAGAGAAGGGCTCTTTGCCTGTCTTCTCGGACGCTGTGGTTGATATTTATATCAATTTCTCCATAATTATGGACTTTTATTTAAACTTCTGGATTTAAGTAATGTTTCTTCTTATTTTACTATTTTGGGTCATTTAGTTTCCCAATGGGTCTTAACTGAATTACAATACCGATACTATAATAAACTATGAATCTCGTGTCTACAATTTTAATTAACTATTTCAAGTCTAACATTGTTGAAATCGTCTCGGAAGTTCGCACTTTTTTGGGACTGAACTTTTGCATTAGCATTATCTGAAGTTATTTTGATTTTGACAACTTTTCAGCAAATGCTTTTGGATATTGGATTGTTAAACATAAAACAGAATAATTAATTTACACTCCCATGGCTGTTAGAACTACATGGTATTGTTGTGTAACAGTAGAGACTGATTTACAATGGCTACTTTATTTCGTGAACAAGCTTTACTTATCATTTTGACATGATTCTAGAGTAGCCTGGCTTTCTTAAAAGCTTGTAACGCGTAATACTAAAGTCGAAGTCTCTTTAATACCAATGACCACTTGCTTGTAATTATTACCAGTTACAAGCCTTTGAGAAATAGGCCTCAAGGGTTCTCGGTTGACTGTATGGGAAATGTATTTGCGTACCTTTTTGACCTTTATTGTCATAATGACGAGTGATAAGGGTACGTGAATCGATTTCCTCGACTGAACATTACATATCCACTGTACAAAATGCACTCTAACAGGGTAAATACATTAGCCCATGTATCATGTTCCCCAAAACCTTAATTTACGGCGATGAGGCAGAATCGTTGTCATACCTTGTTTATTGGATTTTAGGACAGGTCTTGTCTTTTGTCTTGAAGGTTTAATGTCAAGCATACAGTATCAGTTAAAACATCAAGTTCACAGTACGGGTTAATAAAAAAAAGATTTTAGTACTATTTTCTGTGTTAGCGTCAATAAACATACAGTATGATCAGTAATTCAAGGTTCACTTTACGATTTCGGTACAAAATACGATTTTTGCTGTGTTGCCGTCAATATAAAATATCCTTGATTTGTTAATGTTGCCAGAGTTATTTCAGAATTTATGGACAATTCTAAGAAAGGAATTAATCTTGCGAATGAAGTCCCGATTGTTGTTAAAACATGAGTGAAAATGTAGAAAGATAAATCACACCGGCCATATATAAACGACAAACGTGGCCGTTTAACGTGTACTGAAAAATGCCCCCAAAAACATTTGGGTATGTAGTACCACGGTCGGCAAGACAGCGCTTTTTATAACACCGCACATATTATTTATGTCCGGGCTACATCTTTGAATTCAGCCAATCACAACCATTTTTAAATAGAAACTCACGAAAGTGATATATTGAAAGAAAAGGAAACGATATTGTATTGCGTGCAACTTCCATGTTTTATTTGTTATTTAAATCAATATTCCACCTTTCTGCCTCATCGCCGTATGCAACTGCACCCGTGACTAACCGCACTATTGTCCACATGCACTTGTCACTTAGTCGGAGTACGAAAAGAGTCTGAAGTCGTACCACAACTCTCCGGCGTACCAGGCCTACATCGCTGCCAAAAACAAGGCCGTAGGTAAGCGATGCATGATTTAGTGGGCTGTGTGATATATCACTTATTTATTTATTGTTTCTCTCAATAGCTTGGTCCACACTGCCGTCTCGCGAGGAAATAGCAATTTATGCTTGTAATCATTAAGGAAATATGGCGATACATAAAAATGACTATTTCTATAATTTCGTCCTAATGTAATTTTGACATAATATAAAAATGTTCATATTTATATCAGACGGAATATAAAAATTACTCAAATTGTGTTCGTTTCGTTCATTATGTGAGTGTAGACATTTTTAAACATTTTAAAGTATTGCCTTTTGAATACTCAGGCTATGTACACTTTTTTTATTAGTATTTTTTTATACGTCGTTTTATACATATTTACTTATAGTCAATTGAACAAACAATTTGGTCAGTGACCACACTGCCTGATGCCTAGCCCGAAGCAACAGCATAATGTATGTATGTACCAAGTTAATTTGGCATTAAACAAAAAATATATAAGTGATATCTTGCATAATGCACCTTCGTTTTTTTTAATATGCTAAATATTGTTTTCGTGTTAAATAAAACTTAACGTCGTTTTCAAATTTGCTATTTTTTAAATCTAAAATAGTAATGATTTATTTCAACCTTTGACTGTAACAGAGTGATTACAGAATTGCTTATTAATAAAAAACTACTAGAGTTAAAGTACGAGTGTAATGAATTCTTTATACTTATATTTTTTCACAATCAATAAAACAATTGTAGTAAAATGTAAATGTGCACTTAACCTACATCAGCTAACATCATATGTCACTGCATGGAATGAAGTAACTTCTGTAACCTCTATACAAATAATTACAGGGTGTAACAAAAATAGTGATCATTTATACACTGAGGTTCGTAATCAGATCTGACGAATATACTTAGACGAGGATTGCGAAACAGCTTTTAAGCTAACATCATTTACATTAATCAAATGATTTATAATGGGGTATTTACCATGTTAATTTACTCCATGAATTTTCAACGGTACCGAAAGGCTCAAAGTAGTAAAAAAATATATCGTTTACTTATCGAATAACAAAATAAGAGAGTGTCCCATAGAAAGTTGCAATCGGCAGGGCAAAGAGCTCCTTTATTGGTTCGAGCATCCTACAAAATTGCAAAACTAAGAACCACCCCAAATGAGTCAACATGTATATTATTGTATTAGGCAATGTTGAAAATAATGGTTATTATGAAAATAAAAAATATCTCAGAAAGTAGACAGAAACCTCAAATTTACAGTCAATAATACGCTACGCTCTTTACATGGTAAACACCCGCTTTAAATCATACTAACAATCGTGATAAAAGCCGTAAACAAGACTTCACTATTTTCGTTACACCCTCGCAGAATGATAGTAACGTATTACGTCAGTAGTAGGTAACCTTGAAGAGGAGAGTTCGAGTAAAAAAGGAAGCTCGCAGAAAGAACAGCAGCAAGACAGACGGATCGACATACAACCAGCTGAAGATGAAGAAGGTATGTTCACCAATCTCTGATGTGGATGCAACATCATTTCAGTCGTAAGATGTCCACTGATGAACATAGGCCTCCCCTCTGGACCTCCACATGTACCGGTTAGATGCGACCTGCATCCAGCGTGTCCCGGCGACCTTCATAAGGTCGTCTGTCCATCTTGTGGGTGGACGTCCTACGCTGCTTTTATAAATTGATTTCAATTTTTATAATGTTTAATAGTAGAATAAGTTAATATTTTTTAATATTTTCTTCGGTTACCGCGAGGATTACACATGAAATAAAACTATGAAATTGGATAAACTCGCGTATATTAAACGCAGACCACGAACCCTGTAAAGTGTTCGTGACGTCGGAATGAAGTTAAAATTAGTTAATATACGCGAGTTTATCCGTTTTCGTAGTTTTATTTCATTAATATTTTTTATTATACGTTAATATTTCCATTTTTATGTGACGGTTGCAAATAGCTTTAATAAATAAATGTGTATTTAAAAAATAAAAATAAAAAATAAAAAGAAATTTATTCACTTACACAAACATACATAAGTAAAATAAACATAGGTAATGGCAAAATACATGTTTGTGCAGCAAAATGGATTAGGACTCAGCGAGGCCGCTGGTTTTCAGTCCCCAACCATAAACTTAAAGCTAACAATAACACTATCCTAACTTAGGAGCTAAAGAGTTCGCTGCCAACACGATTCAAATCAAGTTTTTGTGTAACAAATTAAATGGGCTTGATCGTGCTGAAATAAAGTTATAAAAATAATTTCAATAATTTTTGTCGTAAGGGCGTAATATTACAAGTTACGGGTAACTCAAGAAAGCTAACATGTACAAATGTTGTATTTAATACCTGACCACTATCGCGAGGGTTTCTTTTTTATTTATATATTTTTTCTCAGACCAAGATGAAGGTCTATCAGTGAAGCACATCGCATACGCCCGCTACCTCCGCAACCATCGTCTCATCAACGAGATATTCAGCGACACCGTCGTGCCGGATGTCCGGTCCGTCGTCACCACCGCCAGGATGCAGGTCGGTATCCATAGGCTACGTCACCACAAGACGATCAGTGAAGCACATCGCATACTACCTACGCTACCGTCACCTCATCAACGAGATATTCAGCGACACCGTCGTGCCGGATGTCCGGTCCGTCGTCACCACCGCCAGGATGCAGGTATCCATAGGCTACGTCACCACAAGACGATCAGTGAAGCATATCGCATACTACCTACGCTACCGTCACCTCATCAACGAGATATTCAGCGACACCGTCGTTCCGGATGTCCGGTCCGTCGTCACCACTGCCAGGATGCAGGTATCCATAGGCTACGTCACCACAAGACGATCAGTGAAGCACATCACATACTACCTACGCTACCGTCACCTCATCAACGAGATATTCAGCGACACCGTCGTTCCGGATGTCCGGTCTGTCGTCACAACCGCCAGAATGCAGGTCTGTATCCATAGGCTACGGCATCAACAATATATTCAGACGCTAGTGCCGGTAGTCCGGAGGTCTGTCTATAAAAAGCTCTCGTCGAGTGTCGTGGAATTTACAAAAGCTTTTTAAATGGTCCGCAATGCGCATGTGAATCCCTTGGAATTACAGGCATCCATAGGCCATCGTAATAAAAAAAATAAAACACATGAAATAGTACATTGTTGTAGAGGCTGGAAAGTAAGCAATAGATGAACGAGTTTGTTTGAAGGGCCGACCCTTGGGGAGGCCTTCGATAGTACGAGTTCATCTATTGCACTTTTAGCTGAGGCTAAACATTGTGCTTTTCACGACAACTGTGAGTAAATAAAACACATTTTTTATAATTATTAAAAATTAATCACATTTTTATGTGGCTGAACGCCATGATCCTGTGATAAAAAAATTAAAAAAAAAAAACAAGCAGTCCGAGAAAATTTATCTGAAATAATTTTCAAAACGTCGTATCTACCTATGAAAACCGTGTTTAGATATGACCTTTTAGTTTACGTTCAACATTGTTGTACTGTTCGTGACGTTCATAGTTGTACAGCTGTCACAATTTGACAGCCATACGTCTATAGGCAACTTTCCGTACTGTGTTTAGTCAAACAATCACCACATTTACGAACAGTGTCGTGAAAAAGTTTTTTTGTGCTTTTTCATACATTTTGTATGAAATGTAATAAGTAATTAGTGTAATTACTAACAAAAACGCACACATGGGAAAAAACTGTTTTTTTTTTGTCGCATTCATCTACCATTCTTTCCTTGGATCCTGGATTTTATTAGCATAGAAATCATTTCTTCAATGTTAACGTAAAGTCACCTAGGGCAGCATAGCAAATATATCTAATTATAGTTTCTCTAAATTGATTTGTAAATGCATCTATTAGAATATTGTTTGATTTATCAAAGGCAACACAGTAGAAAACTTGTACTTTATCAAGTTAGCTGTCCTTTTCTTTTATATGCTTCAGGAATAGGATGAATATATTTATCTACAGATTGTGAAACGGACTAAGTAGCGAAGCACTGTTTAAGACAATTTTCGCCCAAATTAATTCCGGTACATCTTCAACAGATTCTGAAGAAGCAGGTTCAATCCCTGACGATGCACCAGAAGAAGCTAGAAGATGAGTTGCAGCAGATCGAGGAAAAGTTCGAAGCTAAGAAGCGCAAATTCGTTGAGAGCAGCGAGACATTCCAGGAGGAACTCAAGAAGGTGAGGGAGCGGGTTCGATCCCTGACGATGCACCTTGAGAGTATTGAATATTAAAATTTGGTATTGGCTGAATACAAGTGCTATCTTGTCTGTGCAATGACAGCGATTTGAATTGTGTTTACTAGCTAGTTCCATGAATACAAATATGGTTCAGTTGTTCGGTCGTCGCCCTTGTGAGCACTTGCACGTTTTACTTACCGGTGTTTTCAAATATACATTTGTTTGTGAATTGTCTTCTTATTACTGTTTTCGTGCTAGCTCCAAGTGAGAAATGAGAAGTTCGAGGCCAAGAAGCGAAAGTTTTATGCCTTTAATATACCCAATTAAATTTTGACAAAGTAGAAAAATGTCCACTTTTATATTAGACGGAATATAATGATGTTGGCGTATTAAAATCACGCAGATTGTCTTCCATCCATTCTATGAGATACATTTTTATACAATCATTGTAGTAATTTTATATTTCGACTTCACTATATTTAAACGCTTTGAAGTATCAGTTTTTAATACTCAGCGTATTTATTTTTTAAAGTGGTGATTTTTAAAAGTCGTCATAATTATTTATCGTCAATTGACGCATAAATCCAGTGAGACGGGTCCGTCTGTGGAATGAGCTCCCTGCCGAGGTTTTCCCGTTGGACTACAGTATGGGGTTCTTCAAAAGAGGAGTGTACAAGTTCTTATTCGGCAACGCGCATGTGACACCCCTGGGGTTGCAGGCGCCCATAGGCTACGGTGACTTTCCATCAGGCGGGCCGTATGCTTATTTGCCACCGACGATAAAAAAAAAAAGACTCCAGATGAACTCTAGAAGGCAGGTTCAATCCACCTTAGGCGATGCACGCACTCGTTTTGAACTTCATTTTTTTCGCATTCTTAACGTAATGTATTATTTCAGCACTGCAAGCCAGCCGTGGACGAAGAAACCTTCCAGCGTATGGTGGAGCGAGCTCTGGAACAGATGAGACGCGGCGTCAACCCCACACAGCTTAGCGTCGAGAGGAAGGACGAGGTAACGATATACGAGCCCCGATGCAGTGGAGTTCGTCTAGTTCGAAACAATTTTTACAAATTTTTGAATATTTTAAAAATTATCACATTATGCTAATCATAAATTGTATGAACGTTAGTCATGGTTAATGTACTACATTTCAAGAGACACAACAATCTGAAGTACGCTTTTGTTTAATAAATCGATTTTAACAAACCAGTTTCTAAATTATATTTTCGTTCACCACCGTAATTCCGCGTTTATAAGCTTGAAGCAAAATGCATCAGGTGTACCATGTCGTCTTTAATATTAATGGCGTTCTTTACATTCATTGATTATTTACAAAATTAAAAATTATGGAAAAAATTTAAAAAAATAACTTTCGTAAAACAGTTTTTTTTTATTCTGATTTATTAAGTCTAAATATTTTATACTCAAAGAAACTACTTTAGTACTACTATTGAATAGTGAAGGTTTTGTCTCTAAACCTTTTCCCCCGGATGAACGGGATAATCTCGAAAAACTGTCTAACTGGACGAGAACATATGCATCGGGGCTCGTATACTTGCGACCATACATAACATGGACGTCTAACACCAGCCCAAAAATGCCCCCAAAACCAATTGATCAATAGTGCCAAGATGGGCAGGACATACCGCTTTTCTTAACAACCCTCATATTTTGATGCAACATCATTGACAAATGTTTATAGAATATAACTAATAAAAACATTGATGGACCAATCACAACTATTATTAAATGGCAGTTTAAGTTTTTATATTAATTATATTTAAAATTATTTTTTTCTAGCCCATGGACCAAGAACAAACAGCCATAAAACAGGAAACCAACGGTCCCAACCCACCCACACAAGTGGACAAAGTTTCGACGACTGAGGTGAAGCCCGACGGTCACGTGACCACCGAGCTCAACAAGACCGAACCCGAGCCCAAGCACGAGAACGGACATGCTGACGAAGGTCGGTCGGAGACTACTTTTATTATAGATTCCGCTCTGGTGACCGCACAGTTACCCTGACATGTCTAGGTGAAGCCCGACGGTCACGTGACCACCGAGCTCAACAAGACCGAGCCCGAGCCCAAGCACGAGAACGGACATGCTGACGAAGGTCGGTCGGAGACTACTTTTATTATAGATTCCGCTCTGGTGACCGTACAGTTACCCTGACATGTCTAGGTGAAGCCCGACGGTCACGTGACCACCGAGCTCAACAAGACCGAGCCCGAGCCCAAGCACGAGAACGGACATGCTGACGAAGGTCGGTCGGAGACTACTTTTATTATAGATTCCGCTCTGGTGACCGTACAGTTACCCTGACATGTCTAGGTGAAGCCCGACGGTCACGTGACCACCGAGCTCAACAAGACCGAGCCCGAGCCCAAGCACGAGAACGGACATGCTGACGAAGGTCGGTCGGAGACTACTTTTATTATAGATTCCGCTCTGGTGACCGTACAGTTACCCTGACATGTCTAGGTGAAGCCCGACGGTCACGTGACCACCGAGCTCAACAAGACCGAGCCCGAGCCCAAGCACGAGAACGGACATGCTGACGAAGGTCGGTCGGAGACTACTTTTATTATAGATTCCGCTCTGGTGACCGTACAGTTACCCTGACATGGCTTAACCTAACACAATGGAGACGAAGGTCAGTTAGCGCTTTATTAATATAGGTATTTTTCATAAAGATTCTACTAAAGGTGCATGCATACCAAAAGAGCATTCTCTGTTCTATCCCCCACTCTACGAAATCAACGAATCACGTTTCGTGTAAAGATCGAATTTCGTAGAGTAGGGGGATAGAACAGCGAATGCTTTTTTGGTCTGCACGCACCTAAAGAATAAGAATTCTACTTCGATCCTAATAGGAGAAAAAACTGAACATACAATTTAATTTTTTTCATACCATTACCGGTTTACATAATGTATGAAAAAATGGTAAAAAAATCTAAGGACACTTTTTTTTCTACTAAAATCGGAAAGAGTCTAAAATTCGCAGTATAAATTATACAAAAGTTGCCAAAACAAAAAAAGCTTAGTGGACAACTTCATATAAAATGGCCCAAATTATAGTCTATTTGGGCCATTTTATATGAAGTTGTCCACCAAGCTATTTTTGTCGCTCTTTTAGCAACATAGTAAATGACTGAAAGTTTGTGTTGAAAATGAAGGTTTCCACACTTACCACTTTACTTGACATGCTGACGAAGGTCGGTCGGAGACTACTTTTATTATAGATTCCGCTCTGGTGACCGCACAGTTACCCTGACATGTGTAGGTGAAGCCCGACGGTCACGTGACCACCGAGCTCAACAAGACCGAGCCCGAGCCCAAGCACGAGAACGGACATGCTGACGAAGGTCGGTCGGAGACTACTTTTATTATAGATTCCGCTCTGGTGACCGTACAGTTACCCTGACATGTCTAGGTGAAGCCCGACGGTCACGTGACCACCGAGCTCAACAAGACCGAGCCCGAGCCCAAGCACGAGAACGGACATGCTGACGAAGGTCGGTCGGAGACTACTTTTATTATAGATTCCTCTCTGGTGACCGTACAGTTACCCTGACATGGCTTAATCTAACACAATGGAGACGAGGGTCGGTTAGGTTAGCGCTTTATTAATATAGGTATTTTTCATAAAGATTCTACTAAGAATAAGAATCCTACTTCGACCCTAATAGGAGAAAAAACTGAACATACAATTTAATTTTTTTCATTCCGTTATCGGCTTACAAAATGTATGAAAAAATGGTAAAAAAATCTAGGGACACTTTTTTTTCTACTAGAATCGGAAAGAGTCTAAAATTCGAAGTATAAATCATACAAAAGTTACCGAAACAAAAAAAGCTTGGTGGACAACTTCATATAAAATGACCCAAATACACTATAACATCGCTCTTTTATCAACATAGTAAAAGACTGAAAGTTTGTGTTGAAAATGGAGGTTTCCACACTTACCAAGTTGCCTCTTGATAAGATAAGGTCGGTTGGGGACCATTTTATTGTAAATAAGTTACACTCGGTTAAGATCGGATTATTTTTCAGTGAGTTGAAAGGATGTCACAAAAAAATTATAAATGTATTCTCACTAACTTTTACCTGCAGATGTGTGGTGTACGTGATAAAAAAGAAATTAACGTTTCAATTTAAATTTACTTGATGTAGTTTAAATTTACCTGTTGCTCAACCGAATAGCTTAGGAGTAATCGACACTCAAATTTGCACATATTATTTTTCAATACACACCCCACCGAAAACCTTCTTGGCTAAGATCGGACTAGTATCTAATTTCAACTCTAAAGTAAGGAGAAGAAGGTGCATAGCTTCTTGTTAAAGGTTGGATCTCCAAAAATTTTCAAAAAAAATGACTTTTTTTAATGTTCATAGCTCACGATTGATGCGGCTGAGCGTTGCTGCATACTAAGGTCCGACCGAGACCCATATTTTAGTCTCGACCGAGACCGAGACTTGGTAGAAAGGATAAAAAACGTATAAATTACTTAAAAAATACTAAATAAGTCCAACGTCAAAATACAGCAATTTTTTTTGGAAATTTCCTTTTTTTAATTTTTTTTTTATGTATGTACTCCAAAAACCGGTATCAAATTTTAGGTATTTTTATTTATAGTATGATAGGGGTCGCTTACTCTAAATTATTCCTTTCGTTCATTTTAGAGTGAAATTGAAGTCAGTATGTTAATACGACACCAATAAAATCGCAGTTAGTTCGCGAGATGGCATCAAGCTCGCCAATTACAGCTCATTACGAATCTCGGCCATGGCCGAGAGTCCCGGCCATTTTTGGCCGAGAGCCGAGAGGGATATCTCGGCTCGATTTTTGGCCGAGAATGCTGAGACCGAGATCTCGGTCGAACCTTAATGCATAATATTGCCAGTGAGGAAAAACTACTACTATTTTAGTAGTTATTGCGGTCATCCGATCTTACATTAGATCCGATCTTAGTTGAGTGTACCTTACCGCTCTGATCCCTGTATTATCAAACCGCGATTAGAACGGGAATCGAAAGTACTGTTGACACGACAGTGTATACGTCAATCTAAGATAAATTCATAGTTATATTCATATATTCCTAGTTTAAGTGCCGAGACTTACAGACCATAGATTAATTAATCACTCAGTACATTTATAAACAATTCTGTTCTAGGTAAATTAAGTGTCATTTGTTGTGTCAATAGTACTTCTCAATCCCTTTCTGATTCCGGTTTGATAATACTCGTATTCACGATGAAGTTGTGGTTTGTTTAGTGGACCGTAAAGAGCCGGCACCGGAAGTGAAGAGCTCGCCTCCGGCCGGCGCCCCCCCGGCCCCGGCCGCCGCCGGAGCCCCGGGCGCCGCGGCCGCGCAACACATGACTCCCCCGCATCATGGTCAGTGTACTATATGAAATAACTAGCGTTGAAAATGTCGGAAAAATCAAATGGTTTTTTCGAGAATGTATGGAGATTTGTTTCCGTTTTTTGTCGGGTTCTTACAGAAATAATCAATGTCACTGTAACTATCCCTCCTTTCCATCTATTTCGATTGACTTTTCCTCGACGACATCGCGTTCTCCTGGCATAATAAGTGAAAATTAAACCTAATTCACGTTCGTTTAGTGACCCTGCCTACGAAACTAAAGGTTTCGGATACAAATCCCGGCGAGGACATTATTTATGTTTTTATTTATCACAAATATGTGTTCCTTGGTCGTGACTGTGTATGTATTTAAGTATCTATCTATTATACACGGTGGAATTTAATCGGTGAACAGGAACCCATTTTTCTAACTCAGTAATCGATGGCGGTCACGTTTATGTAGTACTTAAGTGGAACCAAGTTTTTTTTTAGCATAATTTTTTTTATGTTGAAATTAAAATTTATTGTCACCCTACTAAAGGTTTAGTCTGAAAAGTTTAATACCTCTTTTCAAACTATCAGCCATAGAAACTTAAAACATAAATGAGCAATAACCACTCACATGCTTTAGTTTTTGCGATAGAGACTCTATTCCTATGTAAAATAAGAGCGATGCATGGCTGATAGTTTGAAAAGAGGTATTAAACTTTTCAGACTAAACCATTAGTAGGATGACAATAAATTTTAATTAAAGTTTAATTACAACATAAAAATTTGTTATGCTAAAAAAAAAACTTGGTTCCACTTAAGTACTACATAAACGTGACCGCCATCGATTACTGAATTAGAAAAATGGGTTCCTGTTCACCGATTAAATTCCACCGTGTATACAGGGTGTTCGTTTCGATTTACGTTAAATTAGACAGGTTACTTGGGACATTAATAGAAGTTGTCTGGTATATCGGCTTTTTGAAAACTCGATAAAAAAGATTTTCTTTTGTTTTCATACATAATAAATGAAATGGTAAGTGTGAGAGAACCTTAAAAATACGATAAAAGTTAATATCAGGTGCGTCAGTCACATGTCAAAATAAATACAAAAGAATGTAATAAAGGTTGCAATACACATGTTCAGTGATTAAACTTATTTTTTTAATAACTCAATAACAGTAAAAGTTAAAACACTAATTTCTTAGAGAAATTAATTATACTTGACCTAAATAGGCTTCCCTTACATTTATAGCACATGAAGAAAAACACCCTGTATATCGTCGCCTGGTACCCATATCACATTTTGTGTAAGATATCCCAAGATATTTATTTAGTTTCACTTATCCTAACGTTTGGCGTTAATCTAATAACGAGTTCAATTTGATCCCGATTACCGATTGAACTAAAATTTGTAAACTACAACTGTTAATTGAATCAATCAATAAATCAAGATTTAATAAGTACTAGATAAAATTACCGAAGAAAGCACAGTTGGCTAATAGAAGCTTGTATCAAAAACATATAGTCGCGCTATAACTTACTTTTTTTTTATCACAGCGATGATGATGGCGCCCAATCCCAACGCTCCGCACCCGCCGCCCTCCGGTGAGCCCCGCTACAGATACATACTGTATAACATACATACCACTATAACACGCTGTGCAATCCTCATTCTAATGTATGGAACCTAGTTCGATATTGTTACAGCACGTCGCCAACAAAATTGAACGAATTAATTGTTATTATAATTTTCTGTTGGATTTTTCACTATTTAGTATACGAACGTTCCTGTTGCTTGTGGAAGCTTGGATCATTATCAGAAGCAGTTGTTTATTCTTAAAATATTTAATCATTTGGTTTGTTAGTCAGCGATCAGCGCCACTGGTGGCGGTTTTTAAAAGTTTAGAGAGGAAATCGCGACAGAGAGAGAGAGAGAACGATGAATTGATAATATGAAAAATATAAAAACAAATTGGAAGACTGCAAAATGTATTTCTCTGGAAGCTCCATGGTGGGGCCTAAGGCTCACAGTATGAGTCAGTGAGAAAATTAATAAGTAGAAAACGTAGGTATTCAATAAATTATACATACGCTGCATAATACATGTTACAATTCACAAACAAGCAGAATCGCAACATTGATATTGTGCCAACGCCCGTGGACGCCAATGGAGTGATAATTTTAAATGCCTCATTTGAAAAGCTAGCGTCCAACATTTGAATGGGGATTGACAAACATTACACTGCTACCATAGCCATTTACACCGGCGCCAGAATAACTGGGCACCTTAAATTTAAAAATTAAAGTAATTTATTATTCAAGGCGCCCAGTTACCTGCAAACTAACTTGCAATAATCATGGCAATTGCTGTACTATACTGAATCGAAAATATATGTAATAACATGTGAATATTATAAATCTTAAAACGTACTACTATTGAATATCATTATTATCGATTCTTTGTTGTACACTGTGTTAATCATTGGCACATATTTTGTTTCTCTGGAATATAATGAATGGACTGCTGTATTCTAAAATTGCACTTTTTAACCGACAAGCACAAATTAACGCTAGGTTTTGGAAAAGTATGCAAAGTGAAAAAAAGAATCATAATGAATACGTACGTTTTTAATGTCACATCACATCATCAGCCTATATCTGTCCACTGCTGGACAACGGCCTCTCCTTAGCCTTATTAATTTAATTTAATTTTTATTTCCTATATTTCACTTCGCATTCTTTCTCCAGTCTGCCATTTTAATCAAGTTTATACAAAACAATGAATTGGTTTTCAAAATTCATATGCAACTTCATGGGTTAAAAATTTCTATCTAAACATACGTTTTCACTTCAATGGGTTTGTTTTATTACTTAAGAATTATTGGTATATTGGTGCTAACATTCGGGCAATCTGTGTGATACATTTTAAAAATAATTATTTATACAAATAAGGACAATGAGTTCATCTTCACGTTAACAGACAAAATAAGATGAGTACTTATTATCTTGGTCACGGCACCAAATTGTAATTGGGTCTTAACATTTTCATCCTGGTCACGGCACCAAAATGTATCATTTGTCGGACCTACATTAGTAACCTAAAATAAAATTTCGTGTAATTCAAAATAAAAGCACCGCAACGTAAGTCAGGTCAAAAATATTTTTGATTTGCATTGCCACCGCAATATATTAACCCTTAATTGGGCATAAGTCACACCAAAATTTCATTCGTTTTGACCCTTATCAGTGACAAGTTTCAAAAGAAGGTGGAAAAACCCAATTAAGGGTTAAAGTGCGCAAGTCCATTCCACCATGTAACTAACCACTGTGGGGGCAGGGGTGGGGTACGCGTACGCGCCGCGGTACTACGCGGGCTACCCGCAGTTCCCCGCCTACCCGCCGCGGCACTACCTGCCCGGCGACCACTACCCGCACCATCCGCAGCCGGACTACCCGAGTGAGTGGCGTGTACATAATACCATCCGAGACGCCGAGAACGGGAATTACGGGTCGCGAGGATTCACCTCTCATCAGCCCGTGGCGAACTAGGAATTAGCGTTCAACCGAGTCAGTTCCTGCGGTATGGGAGTTAGGCGGATGTTAATACACTCTGTCTGTTGCAAAAAAAAAAACATATTTAAAGGCCTTTGAAAACAAAATTTAATAGCATAATTTTTCTGTTACGTAGTAAAATTTTGTAACAACTACTATTGGCTCTGAAAAACAGCGACAACATCAAATATTGTATAAGCGATCAAGATTACGAAACCATATCTTTAAATTTCTCATGTCTCATGTCACTTATTAGTCACTACAAGTGAGTTTTATAAAATTATATTCATACGTATTATGCCACACGATATTTTGAACACAATCTATTAAAAAAAGGGCTTATTCTATATTATATAATATTGTTTATATTTGTAATCGGTATGTTTGCAGGATTGGCTATGAAACATTCCACCTGACCCGTATATATATTTGTATAACGAGATAATTAAGACACACCACTTGCTACCCTTCCCGCCGCTCCCATATCGTAGGAATAGACTCGGGGTCGGGATGTACTCTCATCACTAAACCCGTTTATCGCTCTGACGTTGCTTACTTTTAGGGGTACAAGATAAGTATCAGTGTCTCTTCTATCGTTTAACACGTTCAATTCCGGTACAGTCATACTCAGTGCTGATACTAGCCCATCGATATGGTCATCGAATCAATGGTGCCAGTGACACGCATGTGTGACCTAAAAGATTGTAATTATTTGCCGGTGCCACAACAGTTGTGTCAGTAAAGTTCATATTTTATATCACTGGCATAGGATTAAGAGCTTGATTTACGCTAGCGGCAAAAGAAAACTGTTTTGATCACGTATGTGTGTCATTGGCATTGGAATAAGATTTGTTTGATCACAGACGTTAAAAACAATACAATGCTGACACAAGGTAAGACTTATCAGACCAGATCTTGTAGTTTTGAAACCATTCTGAAGGATAATTATACATAACTTCGAATGAGTGAATCAACTTTTTTCTGTTTGTTATTGCCATGGTTACTGTGACCCTGAGTCACGGTGGTTTTCTGCAAAATTATGCTACTTAAATGATTCAAACACGCATGTAATCCATGTTTATAGGTGGCCCGTTAAGGGAAGGGCTTACTAATTTCATAAAAATGCATATTTGCATAGTTTAAGTGGAATAAGTTTTCATAAAACACAGAAAAAAGTTGATTCGCCCACATAATTCGATGTTCAAGAAATATAACTTCTTGTTTTAAGGTAAGCAAAAATGGTTGTAACCCGTAAAGAAATCTCCAACTGTTAAACGTGTGTTTTAGCAATAACAGTCACTGGTTTCACTAATCCATCGTACTAATATCCACTGTCGCCCGCTTTCAACTGGTGTCTAACAATTTCACGAGTGCCTTTTGTGTATGCAGGATATATCTGACCTAAGGACTTAATAGACAAAGTAATCGTTCTCAAACTGAACTACATTTGGACCTGAACATCAATAGATAGTTTTTTGTCTAGACGAAAATAGCTTAACTCTATACCAGCCCCCTTAAACAAGCAGGTTTTCCCACAAAAAAAAATCACATATATTCCAAATAGTTATATTATATTCTGGTTATTTATTTTAAGACCAGTCAAATATCCCTTAGGCGCAATGTAATTTGAACCTTAAATTGAGATGATAAGATTGAAATTAGTTGTAAATATAATGTACTATGCCTGGAAAAGAGTTAAAACTGTGTTTTTAGTACAGATGGTGTGTTTTTAGGCTCTGGTGCGAGAAGTGTGTCATTTTACGTCAGGTCCAAAACTTCGGAGGGCCATCTGTACTAAAAAACGTCGTACGAGACACGTGCAAGAACGAAATTCGTAACTGGTGTCGATTTAAAACACTCCCTATCATCGGTCGTGTTTTAAAACATCGCCACTCGTTTCGAATTTCATCTTTTTCGCACGTGTCGTAACGTACTATTAAGATATCTATTCAGTCCTAATAAGTAGTTCAGTTTGAAAACAACCTTCAAATCCACACTCCCCAAATTAACGCCATCTCTCTCCCGCAGCCGAGGAGCCGCCCGTGAAGAAAGAGGCGGAATGATCGTCGCCGAAGCGCGCCGTCAAACGCCGGCGCAAGTCCTCGTCGAAGGACGCCCAGTGAAGAGACACTTAGTGCTTTCAGTGGTTTTACTTGTAAGTTAACTTTGCAGCTCGATAATACGGAAATTGATGATAATATTAAGATCGTACTCAAACTGTATTTTTCCTTAGAATGCGCTTCGTATTTAATTTAGATGGCGCTATAGGGCCTTTTCCAAAAAAAAACTTTAAAAAAAGGAAGAAAAGACCCTTTTTGTATAGCCTCCTAAGACCGGGCCTTTTAAAATATTTTTAGTCAGAAAGACCGAGGTGGCGTTTTAAAGAACAAAAAATGGCGACCATTGTTAAGTCCTGACGTCATGGAATTAATGTTTACATTGTGATCGAACGACCTTTAAAATTTTATTACCCAGGACTTAATGATGAACGCCATTTTGTTCTTTTAGAAGGCACTTGGGACTTAGGAGGATAGGTGGTGTGAAAAGTACACTATTCAAAAAAAAAAAGTCTTTTTCTTTCCTGCTAGGCAGGAACAAAGTGTCACTTTTCTGTTCTAGAACTAAAATATGATTTTGATCCCTTTGACACAATCTACTAATGATATGAATTTATGATCAACAGACGTAGAAGTTGCGGTGGCAACAACGTCAATTAACTAGGGACTTTCTTTCGATATTAAATTCATCGATAGTGAATACTCATTTCGAAATGACATTTCATATTATCTGATAATTTCAGCGGATAAATAGAAAATAACTAAAATATGCTTGCTGATCACTAGCCAGCAATGTTATCGATGTATTTTTTAGGACTTATAAAATTCGAATAAATATCGACTTTAACAACTATGTTTTCATATTTGATCAATTTCCATCCAAAGTGCCTAAGCTTAATTCTCGCCTGCTTTACAACTAAGCCTAATTTAGATAAATTTATCTCGAAGTCAAAGAATTACTTATCGATAAAATAATATCTAGTGGAAGTCTCTAGCAAAATTTTGTTCGAGCCACCGTGACATCTATGTCTGATGATCAACCTCAAAGTAACACGAATCATTATTTCATTGCCAGTTCTTTGTATTGATGATACATATTTAAATACAATTGGCATTATAATCACGCAATGAAAATGTAACTCGTGTTACTTATTCGTGAATCTTTGCATTCGAGTATATTGTTGAAACAAGAAAAAATACCTTCATGGGTTTCGTATTTTCGGGCTATGAAGAGTAAATTTTAACCTTTTCAATAATAATGAGGGAATTTAATTATTACTTATACTAGAATCGTACGATTATTAGTTCTTTTGGAAAAGCGTGTATTAGCCAAATCTAGGCTACAGTTTAGTCAAGGTCCTCACTAATATTTCATATATTTTCAGAAATTTACGAGTTCTGTATAAGAAGAATATTTTGATTATTGAAATGGTTAAATATCTGTGTGAAACGTGAACGTTCACACAAATAATTATAAGAACAGGCTAATCAAGCGTATTCCGGTTCATAATATGCGATAGTTCAAGATTTTTTTTGATCTTAATACAAATCCGATTAAAGTTATTTCGTTCGTAACATAAGGCGATTATTCGTGTCGTGTTAGACTGAAATGTTACTATTTTTAAAATTACCACACTAAAAATCATTTATTGATGGTATTGTCAACAAGAAACTTAAAAGACCGCCAATTTTTTTATTATGGGTTAAAGTAAAAGAATATTGTAGTGCTTAGAAATGTAATTCATTATACTTATATACAAAATATGATAGTTTTATCTTGTTTTTAGATTAAGTAATAAATAATAAAATTAATATCAATACTTTCTAGTAAATTAGACATTTTGTAATGTATTTGTAGACGAATATTTGTAACAAAGTATACTAGCGTTTGAGAGTGCTGTACTGAAGTAACTCAGACATTCTCCGTTGTGTAAAACGCTTCTTTCATGCTTAAAGACTCGAGGCTTAACCACTCAATTGCCACAGACAGTTTTCTTATACACACATACAACAATAAGCCAATTCAGTTCTCAAATAGAATGTAGTCTATAGGAATTTGGAGTTAAGCCTTTAAATTTATATTGTATTCAACATTTTGCTTTTAGAATGTCTAATCCGCATTTGAGACACTGGATCACGTGAATCTATAATTGACATTAGTTTGATTTCAACATGCATTTAAGGGTTTACCTCCTAATGCGTCCATGCCGTAATATAACAGGCCTAAAAGTCGAGCAGTGAACTGATATAGGCTCATGATATGTGACTAATACCGGTTAAGGATTCGAGTCTTAACTTCAAAATGTGCGTTATCTAACCCCCTTATTCATAAACGTCTTCTAACTTAACAAGCCGCTAATAATTGTTTGTCCCTTTTGGTCTTAACAATGTGTCCATAAGAGCAAAAGCGACAAACCATACTAAGCGGCTTGTTAAGTTAGCAGACGTTTATGAATAAGGGGGTAAAACTTTCTACCATATGCTTGTATTGTAAAACTTATACACACCAGACGCCTGTTGACTGCCTGTTCCACGATCCCTAGATAAATTTCCGTCCACTTTACTCCAGGGTAAATCCACAAGACTGTAACAATAGTTACTAATTCTTTCGTGTGTAATTAATCGTAGTTGAGTTTCCGTATGTCTAGCTTAGTCCTGTAGGAAACGTGTGAATCTACTTTTAACCTTTTTGAAGCCACGTCAAATACAAAAGCTGTCAGACGCCACGTCAGTAAAATATTTAATCTGAATGTGAACTTAACGTGAGGTTTATTATTACTCTGTGGACCAAGACTTATATATCGGTCTTTGGCGTTGAACCTACGGTGCCAATATTATATCAGTCGTTGGCGTCCAAAAGGTTAATCATCATCACTGCTGAACATCATCTGTCCATCTTGTGGGTGGACGTCCTACGCTGCGTTTGCCTAGCCGCGGTCTCCACTCGAGCACTTTTCGACCCCATTGACCAAAGGTTAATATAACATACAAATTTGTAACTGATGTTAGTCTTGTGGATTTACCAAGCAACATTTATCTGACGGATTTTATTCGGGGATGGAAAAACTGCCAAGAGTGTTGTTTTAACCCTTAATCGGACAATGGGAATATGTTTCCCACCTTGTTTTAAAACTTGTGTCTCACTGAAAAAGGGCCAAAATCAATGAAATTTTGTTGTGACTCATGTTTGATTAAGGGTTAAGTTATATTTTGTATTATTAAGTTATCTGTCTTGTATCCGGTTGGTATTCCTGCCGAAGTGCGCAATGACGGGCCTCCCGCCCAGGATGGTACCGTTTACTTCCTGCATCGCTTGAATGGCTACGTCTTCATCTGGGGAATAAATAGTTTTTAATAATTATTGTTTCTTTTTTACTCTTTGGACGGTCATTGTCAAATGAGGTCTATATTTAATTACCAAAGTCTATTTTTTCCAATGGAATTTCAATTCTAATATTCTTATTAATATGTCAATTTTTCAGTGTCACAAAAGTGACACGGCTTTAAATTTTGAGAATGACTGTCGAGACCTTTTCCCTTATAGCTGGAGAGCCAGTGAACCCTGAGAGTAACGGTCTTCCTGTAAGGTTAGAAATTTGTATACTAACGGTTTATGGAATTCTAAGAGCAATAGCCATGACCTGGCAGGCGTCAGCCCTGTACGTCATCAGGCCGTTTATTTTTTGAACTGTTAAGTAAATTGGATTTCAAAACTTGTTTCTGTAAGTTTGAAACATTTATAGGATAAAGTTAATTTATTGTACATCTTAAAAAAAAATTGACAGGCGATTACAATAAGCAGAAGTATATGACAGGTCAATTAGAAAATGCACAGTTGATGAGGTAAAATAAACTTCATCCTGTATACTCGAAATTTTTATATGTCTTCAATTAAACGTCTCGGAGTAAGTATGTGCAATGCCAGGCGGTTTTGAACAGCATAAGACCTTGCCAGGCGAGGAGACAGTTAAGTAAATTGGGTTTCAAAACTTGTTTCTGTAAGTTTGAAAATTTAATAGGATAAAGTTTATTTATTGTACATCTTAAAAATAAATTGACAGGCGATTACAATAAGCAGAAGTATAGGACAGATCGAATAGAAAATGCACAGTTGATGAGGTAAAATAAACTTCATCCTGTATACTCGAAATTTTTATATGTCTTCAATTAAACGTCTCGGAGTAAGTATGTGCAATGCCAGGCGGTTTTGAACAGCATAAGACCTTGCCAGGCGAGGAGACAGTTAAGTAAATTGGGTTTCAAAACTTGTTTCTGTAAGTTTGAAAATTTAATAGGATAAAGTTTATTTATTGTACATCTTAAAAATAAATTGACAGGCGATTACAATAAGCAGAAGTATATGACAGATCGAATAGAAAAGGCACAGTTGATGAGGTAAAATAAACTTCATCCTGTATACTCGAATTTTTTATATGTCTTCAATTAAACGTCTCGGAGTCGGAGTAAGTATGTGCAATGCCAGGCGGTTTTGAACAGCATAAGACCTTGCCAGGCGAGGAGACAGTTAAGTAAATTGGGTTTCTTAACTTGTTTCTGTAAGTTTGAAAATTTAATAGGATAATAGTTATTTGGTTTACTAGGGAGCAAAGTGATTGTTTAACTCTCGTGCAAATATTGAAACCCGAGCAAGCGAAAGATTTAATAGATAAAGTTTATTTATTGTACTTACATCTTTAAAAAAAATACAGGCGAGTAATCGCTAGTTAGTCGCTAGTAGTAGTAGGGTAGTTGCTAAGGGCGTGCGATTGAGAGGTGCAACTGTCCCCTCGCCTGGCAAGGTCTTATGCTGTTCGAAACCGCCTGGCATTGTACATACTTACTCTGAGACGTTTATTTGAAGACATATAAAAATTTCGAGTGTACAGGATGAAGTTTATTTTACCTCATCAACTGTGCGTTTTCTATTCGATCTGTCATATACTTCTGCTTATTGTAATCGCCTGTCAATTTATTTTTAAGATGTACAATAAATAAACTTTATCCTATTAAATTTTCAAACTTACAGAAACAAGTTTTGAAACCCAATTTACTTAACTGTCTCCTCGCCTGGCAAGGTCTTATGCTGTTCAAAACCGCCTGGCATTGCACATACTTACTCCGAGACGTTTATTCGAAGTCATATAAAAATTTCGAGTATACAGGATGAAGTTTATTTTACCTCATCAACTGTGCATTTTCTAATTGACCTGTCATATACTTCTACTTATTGTAATCACCTGTCAATTTTGTTTTAAGATGTACAATAAATTAACTTTATCCTATAAATTTTTCAAACTTACAGAAACAAGTTTTGAAATCCAATTTACTTAACAGTTCAAAAAATAAAGGGCCTGATGACGTGCAGGGCTGACACCTGCCAGGTCATGGCTATTGCTCTTAGAATTCCATAAACCGTTAGTATACAAATTTCTAACCTTACAGGAAGACCGTTACTCTCAGGGTTCACTGGCTCTTGGACTATTACCTATTGAAGAATCGAAAGAAAATGTCTAGTTGATATTTAGGACTGATTTTGCAAAAGTAAGGTTGTTTTGTTCTTGTGTTATTTCTGTGGACCCTTCAATTTACATTTTATCCTCTTACAACCCGTTATGAGAACAGTTTGTTTGTTTAGTCCCAAAATCAGGACTATGCGTCAAAATGGACCAAAATGCAACAGGGCTGGGATTTGTGTCATTAAAAAAGTCTGCTTATGTACTTTATTTCATTCTATAGATGCAAAGTTGAATTCCATTGGACAATTTTATTGTATAAGTGAGGCGTTCTTACGCGTACTCCTTAACCCTTAAATGCATAGTGATGTATATAGGCATCATGTATTCAGGCTCCAATTTCACCACATTGACAAGTGATACAATTGTAAAGGGTTTAGCAGCCTTACCGAACAAGAGGTGCCTTTCCCCACGGATGAGGTCAATATTTTAGGTGGTGTACTAGCAGGACCTAAGAATACTCCATGCTTAATATCAGCTCTAGATCTTCTTTTGTTTCGGAGTTATTCAAGATAATGTAAAATATACAGGGTGTCGTTGAAAGTGGCATATTTCGAGAACTGTTCAAGTTAGATCAACCAAACAAAATTGTGTTTGATAACAATAAAATAAACTACACAATGCATATTTTTAACCTGCATCTTGTCCTTATTTTTCATAATAAAAAACAGAGTTCTTGTTTTTTTTCCATATTTTTTTTTATTTCACGCGGAGGTACACCTACAAAAAAAATATGCATACATAGCCACTAATGTCAACTGTATACATAAATAAAAATATTTCCGTAAATCATCGTGCGTCATGCCAAAAAAAATATTTTAGAAGTAGTCGTTACTCGTTACTGGCATACAAATAAAGTACCAGTGCAGTGTGAACATAAGTTAGTGTGTAGGTATACAATCTCTCGACACTTACCGCACAAAATATCATTGACGTAAATTGACTAATTAGTACATTTGCTATACAGGGTGGTCCAAACCTTGTCATCAAAAAAATTTTTTTAGGTTCTCTACGTCATGGGCTATCAGAATATACCCCATGTATGTTAGCCGATTTTTTTGTAGTTTTCGAGTTATGAATTTTTGAAAAAAAATTTTAGAGAAATACTGGAATGAAGAAATTTATTGATAAAAAAAACTATTAGGTTTTTTAAATATTTTCTTTTTGTAAAAGTATTACTACAAATAAAGCACTTACTGACAAAAAAATTAGCGTCTTCACTTTGATACAAGTAGGATAAAAAATACCAAATTCAAAATTTTACGTCAAAAACGCATCAAAATAGCATTAATGTAGGTAAATAAAAAAATAAAACATATCCCAAGGATTTTTGGTAATCTAAAGACTGCCCTAGACCTTAAACCTTCCTAAAAGCAAAAAAAAAGTGATACTTAATAATGAGGATTTTTCGGAGTAGTCGGTCAAATAAACTCAAAAAAGCTCACTTTTTTTTTGCTTTTACGAAGGCTGAAGGTCTAGGGCGATCTTTAGAATACTAAAATCCCTTGGGATATGTTTTATTTACGTAAATTAATGCTATTTTGATGCGTTTTTAGCGTAAAATTTTGAATTTGGTATTTTTTTATCCTACTTGTATCGAACTGAGGACGCTAATTTTTTTGTCAGTAAATGCTTTATTACAAAAAGAAACTAGTTAAAAAACCCAACAGTTTTATTTTTATTAATAAATTCCTTCATTCCAGAATTTCTCAAAAAAAATTTTTCAAAAATTAATAACTTGAAAAATACAAAAAATCGGCTAACATACATGGGGTATATTCTGATAGCTCATAACGTGAGGAATCTAAAAAAAATTTTTTGACGTCAAGGTTTGGACCACCCTGTATAAAAGAGAGATAAGCATTTGACACATAGTATTGTTTTCGACATTTGATTTGTTGCATTTTCTGTTGGAAAATGGAAAACATTAAGTGTAAGTCTTGTGAAAAAAACGTTAAAAAATATATGTGGAAAGAAAAAATGCATACAAAATTGACAAGAGGCTGATTTATATAGCAAATGCACTAATAAGTCAATTTATGTCAATGATATTTTGTGCGGTAAGTGTCAAGAGATTGTATACCTACGAGTACATACTAACTTATGTTCACACTGCACTGGTACTTTATTTGTATGCCAGTAACGACTACTTCTGAAATTTTTTTTTGGCATGACGCACGATGATATACGGAAATATTTTTATTTATGTATACAGTGGACATTTGTGGCTATGTATGCATATTTTTTTTGTAGGTGTACCTCCGCGTGAAATAAAAAAAATATGGAAAAAAAAACAAGAACTCTTTTTTTATTATGAAAAATAAGGACAAGATGCAGGTTAAAAATATGCATTTTGTAGTTTATTTTATTGTTATCAAACACAATTTTGTTTGGTTGATCTAACTTGAACAGTTCTCGAAATATGCCACTTTCAACGACACCCTGTATATTTTACATTATCTTGAGTAACTCTGAAACAAAAGAAGATCTAGAGCTGATATTAAGCATGGAGTATTCTTAGGTCCTGCTAGTACACCACCTAAAATATTGACCTCATCCGTGGGGAAAGGCACCTCTTGTTCGGTAAGGCTGCTAAACCCTTTACTGTTTCTGTAATCTGGGGCGTCTATAGGCTACAGTTACCGTTTACCATCGGAAGGGCCGTGCGTTTGTTTGCCACCAACATAAAATTTAGCGCAGGAACTTAAATAAATCAGCAGTAAATAACTACTTTTTGCGAAGCAAAATTACAATTGTCACAAAAAACTTGACAATTGTAGCGAAATTCCGACATATGCCGAACCTCATGTCAAGATTTAATGAGAATTGTACTAAACCTTGCGACAATTGTCACGGGATTCGTAAAATAAAAAGTAGTTTAATAACGTTTTAAAAACGTTATTAGAAATAATTTTATGTTAGTTGCAAACAAGCACATGGACCGCCCGATAGTAAGCGGTAGCCGTAGCCTACGGAGGCCTGTGACGTCAGTAACAGTGATATTTTACAATTGTCAGACTTGTAATTATGGTGAAATAGGCCACTGGACTCTGTTGACAGCATCTCAGAATTTGAATAAATTGTTGTCAAGTCAAAGTCAAAATATTCTTTATTCAATTAGGCCCAGCAACGAGCGCTTTTGAATCGTTAAACTAAATAGCGAATGAGAGAAAAAAAAACTACCTCCGGTTCTAACCCTACACCACTGCCTGAGAAGAATCCGGCAAGAAACTCAGCGGGACTTTCTTTTTTCAAATAATAGTTTTATAACATCTTACGGCTAACATGCATTAATTAAAAGCGAAACATAAATTTGATTTAATATAAATACAGATATAGTACATTAACTAGAGATGAAGTCTCTAATAGTCAGAACAATTATATAAATTTAATGAATTTTGAGAAATGTATAGATGTAAAGATATATGTAAAAGGGCATACAATTGTTTTTAGTTAAACGTTAAAATTAGCATTTATACTGCTAGAGATGTAAAGGTCTCTAGTTGTCAGAGTAAAAAGAAAAACAAACGGATACATTTCACTAAATGTTTCAGAGATGTATAAGGTCTCCATGCGTCATAATATTAAATAATCATAAATAAACAAACATGTAGCGAATTCAATTTCTCATATCAAGAACAGCAGAAAAATTGTTTGAATTTAAGCCATGAGTGAGCTTGATTAGACCGGTCTCCGCAAACAGCACCCGTTCACGAGTATGACGCGTATCTCAGCCATCATATGTCATACATTTAAGGGTTAAGTAAATCACTGTCGTCTAGCCTTCAATCTTCATCGTATTTGGGCATTTTCACTTCTAGGGACACACAATTAGCTTAACTCTCACAAAAAAGTTAACTTCGGTGTCAGTTTTGTAAAATACAAATATCTCGGTTTTGCAATGAAATTAAAAATGAAATAAATGTAAATACCTACCTAATGACCACTTTCAGCTCTATTGGTTTTTGGTTCACTTTCCATACAACATTGCCCATGGTCCTTTATTTTACCTAGTCTTAAAGTCGCTAAACTGCCAACTCACTTTGAAACGCCACAAAAGCCTGCCCCTCATGCGGCCGGTCATCAGCCGGACGTCCACGGGTCCACTGTTGCCTGTGGTCCTTTATTTTACCTAGTCTTCAAGTCGCTAAACTGCCAACTCACTTTGAAACGCCACAAAAGCCTGCCCCCTCATGCGGCCGGTCATCAGCCGGACGTCCCACGGGTCCGCCGTTGCCCATGATCCTTTATTTTACCTAATCTTCAAGTTGCTAAACTGCCAACTCACTTTAAAATACCACAAAAGCCTGCCACTACATGTGGCCGGTCATCAGCCGGACGTCCCACGGGTCCACCGTTGCCCATGGTCCTTTATTTTACCTAGTCTTCAAGTCGCTAAACTACCAACTCACTTTGAAACGCCACAAAAGCCTGCCCCCTCATGCGGCAGGACGTCCACGGGTCCAGCGTGACCCATGGTCCTTTATTTTACCTAGTCTGTGTCGCTAAACTGCCAACTCACTTTGAAACGCCACAAAAGCCTGCCCCCTCATGCGGCCGGTCATCAGCCGGACGTCCCACTCTCAAACTCAATGTCAAATACCAAAGCTGTCACCCAGACGCCACGTCAAAATATCATAACTGAAATTGAATTTTGCGCACATGAGTGTAGGTCTATATTGCTCTGACGTCGACGACTTATATATCGGTCTTTGGCGTTGAACCTGCGGTGCCAATATATTCGTAGTTGGCGTCCAAAAGGTTAACTGGGTATTTCTCAGAGCGTAAACGGACATCTTATTCATCTGGTCACATTTTTGAAAGTGGCTGCATCATTTGGTACCATTTTCGGTCGTCAGATACAGCACCCGTTTCTCTATAAGACAACCAAATCCAACCTCAAATCATTCAGCCACTTCCAAAAAAACGTGACCAGATTAATGAGATGTCCGTTTACGCTCTGAGAAATGCCCAACTAGTCTTCATGTCGCTAAACTGGCAACTCACTTTGAAACGCCACAAAAGCCTGCCCCCTCATGCGGCCGGTCATCAGCCGGACGTCCACGGGTCCACTGTTGCCTGTGGTTCTTTATTTTACCTAGTCTTCAAGTCGCTAAACTACCGACTCACTTTGAAACGCCACAAAAGCCTGTCCCCTCATGCGGCCGGTCATCAGCCGGACGTCCACGGGTCCACTGTTGCCTGTGGTCCTTTATTTTACCTAGTCTTCATGTCGCTAAACTGCCAACTCACTTTGAAACGCCACAAAAGCCTGCCCCCTCATGCGGCCGGTCATCAGCCGGACGTCCACGGGTCCACTGTTGCCTGTGGTTCTTTATTTTACCTAGTCTTCAAGTCGCTAAACTACCAACTCACTTTGAAACGCCACAAAAGCCTGCCTTCTCATGCGACCGGTCATCAGCCGGACGTCCACGGGTCCACTGTTGCCTGTGGTCCTTTATTTTACCTAGTCTTCAAGTCGCTAAACTACCAACTCTCTTTGAAACGCCACAAAAGCCTGCCCCCTCATGCGGCAGGACGTCCACGGGTCCAGCGTGACCCATGGTCCTTTATTTTACCTAGTCTGTGTCGCTAAACTGCCAACTCACTTTGAAACGCCACAAAAGCCTGCCCCCTCATGCGGCCGATCATCAGCCGGACGTCCCACTCTCAAACTCAATGTCAAATACCAAAGCTATCACCCAGACGCCACGTCAAAATATCAAAACTGAAATTGAATTTTGCGCACATGAGTGTAGGTCTATATTGCTCTGACGTCCACGACTTATATATCAGTCTTTGGCGTTGAACCTGCGGTGCCAATATATTCGTAGTTGGCGTCCAAAAGATTAACTAGTCTTCATTTCGCTAAACTGCCAACTCACTTTGAAACGCCACAAAAGCCTGCCCCCTCATGTGGCCGGTCATCAGCCGGACGTCCCACTCTCAAACTCAATGTCAAATACCAAAGCTGTCACCCAGACGCCACGTCAAAATATCAAAACTGAAATTAAATTTTGCGCATATGAGTGTAGGTCTATATTGCTGACGTCGACGACTTATATATCGGTCTTTGGCGTTGAACCTGCGGTGCCAATATTGTCGTAGTTGGCATCCAAAAAGTTAACTAGTCTTCAAGTCGCTAAACTGCCAACTCACTTTGAAACGCCACAAAAGCCTGCCCCCTCATGCGGCCGGTCATCAGCCGGACGTCCACGGGTCCACTGTTGCCTGTGGTTCTTTATTTTACCTAGTCTTCAAGTCGCTAAACTACCAACTCACTTTGAAACGCCACAAAAGCCTGCCTTCTCATGCGACCGGTCATCAGCCGGACGTCCACGGGTCCACTGTTGCCTGTGGTCCTCTATTTTACCTAGTCTTCAAGTCGCTAAACTGCCAACTCACTTTGAAACGCCACAAAAGCCTGCCCCCTCATGTGGCCGGTCATCAGCCGGACGTCCCACTCTCAAACTCAATGTCAAATTCCAAAGCTGTCACCCAGACGCCACGTCAAAATATCAAAACTGAAATTGAATTTTGCGCACACGAGTGTAGGTCTATATTGCTCTGTAGTCCACGACTTATATATCGGTCTTTGGCGTTGAACCTGCGGTGCCAATATATTCGTAGTTGGCGTCCAAAAGATTAACTAGTCTTCATGTCGCTAAACTGCCAAGGGGGCGTTCAAGTATTACGTAACGCAATTTTAGGGGGAGGGGGGATCTCGTAAAACGTTACGATGCGTTACAGGGGCGGCAGGGGGTCTTCCTTACAACACGTTACGTAACATTGTTTTTTTTTTTAGTAAAAAACTAGGGAATCAAAACTCCCAAATTGGCAACCCTTTTCAGTTACTTTTCACGGAGAATCCGATTACCCCAAAGGCAATTAAAACTATACCAAGGATAAAAAGTATAACATAACTTTTTGCGACTTTAGGTTAAAAATGGTCATTTGAGTGTTACGTAACGCTTAGAGAGGGGGAGTACAGAAGAACGTTACGGTGCGTTACAAGTAGGGGGAGGGGGGGTCAAAAATCTTCAAAAATTGCGTTACGTAATACTTGAACGCTCAACGCCCAACTCACTTTGAAACGCCACAAAAGCCTGCCCCCTCATGCGGCCGGTCATCAGCCGGACGTCCACGGGTCCGCCGTTGTCGAGAACAAACTGATTGAACAGGAGGGACAGTTGCTCCGGGGTCACGGCTGGGGCGATGTTCTTCAGGTACAGGACCTGGAAATACCATGTGGATTAACACATGTGGTAAATAAATTGCCAGTTGTTACAGATGGGCGATAACAGGTGGGAATAACCCCTTTTTACCCAATTCAGGTTGGGCTCCCTTTATCCATGGAAATCTGCGTACTTTAGCTTTGAGATTCATTAATTTGCAAAGTTTTTGCGTACAGAGTCGTCATCTGATATATCTGAGCATATTCAGAAACTCAACTATAGTCTGTGATTTCTAAGAATAAACTTTTGACAGATATATTAATCCTTATTTATATGAGGATAAGAATCACTATTTTTCGATAGCCTCAATGTTATAGATATAAGGGTCATTCCTAAATTGTCAAAAGTTCATTCTTAGAAATCTCAGACTATAGTTGAGTTTCTGAATATGCTCAGATATATTAGATGACGACTCTGTACGCAAAACTTTGCAAATGAATGAATCGCAAAGCTAAAGTACGCAGATTTCCATGGATAAAGGGATCCCAACCTGAATTGGGTAAAAAGGGGTTATTCCCCCTGTTATCGCCCATCTCATGTGTTAACCATTAGAGTGTCAGCCTCCATAGCCTAGTTGGTAGTGAAATAAGTATTTTAGGACTTCAAAAAGTAAAAAAAAATACTTATTTTCAAGCAGCATCCTTCAAGTCAAACAGCAGGCTTATGGACTTTAACATTTGTCCTTTTTTTTCATCAGTCATCAATTTGTTACATTCTAAGTAGAAACAGCAATTTACAAATCCATAAGCATGATGTATTGAACCCCTTCAATTCTGCTGCTTAGAAAACAGTATTTTTTTGTATAGTCTAACTAACCTATGATAGTCCCACCCTTATAAGGCCTAATATACATTACAATGTATACTCAGGTACATCAGAATTTAAATCTTACATAAAATGAAAAAGGTGTTATTGATTTAGCAAACAGACAACCAACTCATTACACAGTAAAGCTCAACATATTAAAGAAAACTATGGTGGGTCTTATAAGACTAGACAAACTGGTTTTTCTTATTCTAACTAACCTTAGAAGGTATCCCCGGCTCATAATCCTTAAACCGTTCAATCTTCTTAATATCATCAATGCACATTTTAGTTCCCTCCAGTAACTGTTCCTCTGCAGCATTTACCGGCACCACAATATCCACTGCCTGATACTCGTCCCGCTCCGGCTGCACAGGCTCTAGCCTCATAATCTTATTGTCTTTAATAGTATACATAGTCTGCTGCTTTGGACCAATAACTTGACTTTTTGACGTCTCCGGTTTCACTCTGTTAGGCTCTTTCACATCCCAAAGACTACCTGGCTTTGGAGGTTTAGAAACATTAGGTATGGTACCTACTTCAATACTTTGTGAAAGTATTCTCTCTTTTTTGCGCTCGAGACGCCGCAATATTTTCCGCCGTTTAGTAATAGGGATTATGCTTTCGTCTTTCAAGTGGCCAAATAGATTATCTTCTATATCTTTTAATTCATGCATAGGATGGCCTTCTGGGTAGAATTTTACTGGTTTTTTGTGTATCCTTTGTAAGATATCAACTGTTCCTTGTTGTTTTGATGTGCTAGGTTGGTTTTCAATTTGGTCTGAACTGAAAGTAAACAAAACCATACAGAATGGTACATCTAAACAATCTATTACAATGAGATTTACAACAAAATACTATATTAGACTAAGCATTACAACACAACTATGGTTTTAACACATTATTTATATGGATATGATCTAATAGGCATTACTATTGTTAACATTTTACATACCTGCCTGGTTTATTTTGATAATCATTAATTTTCTTATTAATAGCATCCAATTGGCTATTCAAGACACCGGATTCTATCTTCTGCCGCTGATCTAGAAGCCCTGCTACATCATCTTGATACAGTTTTATTTCGTCATTAGTCAATCCCACTTTCTTTAGCCATTCCAAATGATGCACGGTTTCTTCTGCTTTTTTGAACTCTTCCAGGGTAGATATTCCATATTTCGTAAATGGTAAAACATCGGAGGTTTTTTCGAACTCTTTTGGTAACGGTTCCGAGCTGAAATTTAAGTAAATATTGGTGTAATTTGTTGATGTTTGGTTGTCTGTAAATAGCGATGACAACCGAAACTTACCACATCTTTCGCAATTTCTCCTGCTCCTCTGCTTCCTTAATCTTGCCCAAGAACCAGGCGTAATTAATAGCTACACTAGTCTAAGCAACTAATTAACGATTTACATTAAATTCTTCAATAATATAATGAAGAAATTAATACATTTTCTGTCCCAAATATTCCAATTTGATTTGAGGCTTAAGTGAAGTGACATTTTGTTTCTAGTGTTGCCAGGTAAATGACACGATTCGTTCCGTAACACGTAAGTAAAGCCTAACAACTTACTATTTGACCCTCGCCATGTTGCGGATTTTCAGTGACACTAATTTATTTTACTGGCAACTATTACTGTTTGACATCAGGCGTTGAATGTCATCGAATGTCACCGATGTAAACAAAAAGAAAATATATCGCGATTTAAACGATTTTATCATAAAAATGCCGAAAAAGATACCAATAGAAGCAAGAAAAATCGTCTTAAATACAATAAAATATTTAAACCAAAGAAAGGACGAAGGATTGAATAGTATTCCATTGGAAAATGCTTTGCAATTGGTTACTGACAGGACCGGTACTGACACTTTATAGTGCGATTGTATTTGAATTGGTTAGTTGTTATAATTAAACTTAATAGATTTTATTTTCTCATTTAAGGTGTATGTAGATCGACGATTAAAAATATTGAAGCGACTTTGCCAACTGTACAAAATAAAGCCCCATGCAAAAAGAAAATTAATATAGATGACTTCAATAAAATATAAATGTGATTATATGTCACCATGTAAAAAAAATTGAAGACGATTATAGGAATAAAGGTCCTATAATCGAATCCCAGACCGAACGATTTATAATCGAGGTTGGTGGTCCTGAAAGCGACACAACATCTGACGAAGATCAAACTTCATCAGAGTCAGAATATCAAGAATACATAAATATTGAGTATTTGGAATCGGATTTTGACGAATAGGTAATATTACAAAGCTTTGATTCTCTGTAATAAATTTTTTGGTATTAAAAATATCAACATGAAGCCAATACACACCATGCCGACTATACATGACGTATGCACATTATTGCCATAGGAAAACTGTTTGTAGCGACACTGTGTCAGGGTCAAATAGAAAGTTGTTAGGCTTTACTTTCATCATATAATTTACTCCTTTTTTATCAAGCAACCAATAAAATATAATTTAAATACACGAAATTTTATTACTATAGTCTGAGATTTCTAAGAATGAACTTTCGACAGTTTAGGAATGACTCTTATATCTATAACGTTAAAGCTATCGAACAAATAGTGAGTCTTATACTTACCATCATCAGCCTATAATCAGTCCACTGCTGGACAAAGGTCTCTCCTATAAGCGCACGCCAGCGCACTCCCTAAGCGTACGGACGCGTTAACAGGTAAATGCCCATAATCGCCGCGCTGGGCATGCGGGTTGGCGATCGCAGTAGCGTGTCCACTCCACTAATGATGATGCTGCTGCCCATCATTAATTTTCAATGAACAAATGGTCGGTGGCACTTCGAATCCCTTAGTAGACTCTTACGACACCCACGACGGAAAGAGTTGGGGTGGTGACAAATGTATTCTTACTGCCGTCACCACACGGCGGCATTCTTATATTAATAAGGATTAATATATAACTTTCAAAAGTTTATTCCTAGAAATCACGGGCTATTATGCTCATTAGCACATACCAAGACAAAACGGTAGTACCAAAATTATTAACTGTTCGTTGTCATAATCACCGTCGTTCCCTCAATACTGAAAATCGTGAGATCATGTCCTAATTTTCTTTCATAGGAGTCTATTACCCGCTATATCTGGCTTCCTCTAGGTGTATAATAAATGCAACGGTGCGGTAGCTTGCATACTCCATCTAACGTATGGCCTTCTGCGAGTTTTCCGGCCCTCAACTTTGGCTGTTTTGCACGCATTGCAATCCAATCCAAGGTATACAGAAGTTGAAGCCTACCATGTTTTGAAAGCATGGAAACTTTTCGTGGCACCTTGACATCTCTGGCACTGGTCCGACTGGTCGGGATATAACGCCAGGGTGATGATGATGATTGCACATTCCAAATCATAGGTACAATACAACTGAGGATTGAGAAAACGAGGGATCGCTCAAGACTGATCTTTGAGCTGTTTGTTTTCTTTGTACAATTAGCAGCAGGTATTGCGTAGCGGGTAGGGTGTTCACGATTATCCTCTAACACTGTCTTATAGTCTCAGCAATAAGATCGTATCAAGATTACCAAGTTCATTTTGAACACCCTGCCCGCTTAGCAATATCTGCTGCTGACTGTATGTAGGTACAAATCATAAAACCACAACATCAAAAACAAATACATTTATTGGCTAAATTAAAACAGGTACATATAAAGTAACAATATTAAAATATTTCTATTTAGTTTCTTCGAAATTCGAAAATCCGACAGGTGGGTATTTATCTAATATGGGAGCCATGGCTGAAGGATAGAAAGCCATGAATTTAAACCGTTCGCCCATCTTCTCTGGATTAACCAGCATGTCATAGGCTGCCTTTAGTGTTTCCTTTTGTTCTTCAGATTTGGCGTGTTCCATTAGGACCTGAAAAAAAAACAGTTTTTTAAAAACAAAATAATAAAATTGTTGACAATCGATAGGTAACAATTTTAACTTTATAAATATGGTCATGGTCGCAGGTGCCCGCTGGATGCGCGTGGCGCAGGACCGGTCATTGTGACAGTCTTTGGGGGACTGACCATAGGCCATGTTCAGCAGTGGACGTCTTTAGGTTGATATGATGATGATGAACTATGTTAGTGAATACAAACTTTAGAGGAGAGGCCTTTGTTCAGCAGTGGACTTATTATAGGCTGATGATGTGCAGTGGCGTAACTACCATCTAGGGACTGTGGCAAATTATATTGATGGGGCCCTATCAATAAAAATCGTCACATTGTACTCAGTTTAATGTTAAATGTAAATTAACTACCTCTTGGGCCGGGGGCTCGTGGCATTTTGCCAGCCCTGTCACCCTATTGTTACGCCACTGATGATGTGAGTGCTTGTTCAGTAGGTTTTTCTGAAAGCTTCCATACCTGTATATATATATGCTCCTGACCGTTTTCGGCGAGGGCGACTGCTTCAACTCCTATGTTGACGCTCATGTGCTCTCGTGTGGCTGACGTAGCCGATCTTGTTAATAAAGACCCGTGTACACAACGGGCACGAGAGAACACCATTTACATAGTTATGGCTGATTGCCGCTGGTGGTCGGGCTTTCAGCTTATCTCTCTTGTCGTCCAGTTCTGTACGACGTCGGGATTCAAACAAGTTAGTTTGGTTCCTAACCAAAGATCTCCACCCAGGACGATTGGTGGCCTGCTCCTCCCACTGTGATGGTTCAATGGCGCATTTTTTCATATGGCGCTTGAGCACGTCCTTGTACCTGAGGAGTTGCCCGCCATGTTTTCGCTTGCCATTCTTCAACTCAGAGTAAAAACTATACCTGTAACTATACCTGTCGGCCGTCAGGTCGCTGGCTCCGGGGTTCTCCAGGGGATCTGCTAGTGTGTGCTTGTTCAGTAGGTCTCTCTGCAAGCTTCCATACCTGTAACCTGGCCTCAGCCCTCGTCCTGTTCAAGAAGTCCCGCTGCGGCACCGGCCCCACCACCAGCGCGCAGTTGTCGTCCCCCGGGGCGCGGGTCGCGGCCGCGCGGAGCTGCGAGAAGTCCACGTCGGCCGTCAGGTCGCTGGCTCCGGGGTTCTCCAGGGGATCTGCTAGTGTGTGCTTGTTCAGTAGGTCTCTCTGCAAGCTTCCATACCTGTAACCTGGCCTCAGCCCTCGTCCTGTTCAAGAAGTCCCGCTGCGGCACCGGCCCCACCACCAGCGCGCAGTTGTCGTCCCCCGGGGCGCGGGTCGCGGCCGCGCGGAGCTGCGAGAAGTCCACGTCGGCCGTCAGGTCGCTGGCTCCGGGGTTCTCCAGGGGATCTGCTAGTTTGTGCTTGTGGAAGGCCTGGGGAAATAAACTCGAAATTATGTTTATCTTATCTTATTGGTAGGGCCCTCGGATACACTTCGACCCATTGGGATATTTTGTGTAGTTGCCAAGGATCGGACAAACGCCCATCATTTTGAAAACATAACCCTGTTCCGTATGGTAGAGACTTCCTTATCTTATGATGTTAACATGTTTTATTAATTTAAGATATTTATTTATTTAAGATCTTTTTTTTTATAATACGAACACAAAGTATTCATTTAGGAGATCCCAACTATTTCTTAGATACTTGTGCACACCATAATTGTTCGAAACGTCGTTACAACGTTAATAAATATACGCGATATAATTCGTTTAAATCGTTTTATTTCATGAATAACTATCGCGGTAACCGAAGAAGATAATTATATACTCCAAAAATCAAAATTCAATATCAAAAATTCTAAGTCGTTTATTTGTCATAAATTCACAATCAGGGTACATACATACAAGTAAGAAGGAGTTGGGATCTCCTAAATAGATAATTTGTGATAATGTTATTAAAAAAATATCTTATAAAATTATGTTAACATCATAAGATAAGGAAGTCTCTACTGTACGGAACAGGGTTATTTTTTCGAAATGACGGGCGTTTGTCCGATCCTTGGTAATTGCCCCCTATTTCGCCTAGGTACCGTTTGAAGACGGACCATAGCAGCAGCGTTTTGACCTCCTTCGGTTCCAGATAGCCGGAACCGAAATCGTTCATCCTTTGTCGCTTGACATTCCTTTGTCTGGCGAGGGCATGACATTCGCACATCAAGTGTTTCATTGTCTCCTCTTTCTCGCCACACATTTTATAGTCTGTGCTGTCAGAAAGGCCGATTTTGGCCAAAAGAGTTTTGACCCCAAAGTGTTCCGTAAACACCCCCGTTTACTTCCGTACCATCATATAGGGAAAAATAGAAGGCAGAAGGAAGAGTGGCAGGCCAAGAATACTATACATGGACCAACTGAAAGGAAAAGTGGAAGTCGTGTCATATCAGGATCTTAAAGAAAAAACTTTTAGACCTGGACCCATAGAAGCTACTCACCTGACAAGAGTGAAGCTCTTAAATTTATGATGATGATTAGTATTACGAGGGTAGATCAAAAAGTAATTAGAATTGGTATTACTGGATACGAATATGAGTGTTCTACTACTTTCATTATTAAAATTGGGCATTTTGAAGTTTCTCCGAGTATTTTATTTTATTATATTTTTTTATTTTAATTATTTTTGATAATAAAAAAAAAACTTGTCTAAATATGGAGTTTCAACTACATCACACATTTTTAACACTTGTGCATTAATTTGATACAGCATTGTTTTTAAGGTTAACAATTAAAATTTGATAAACCATGTTTGGCCTTTAATTTGCAAATAATAATTGTTGGCTGTGATTTCTCAAGTTTTTACAGCAGTCTCTGAAATTTGAAGTTCCGGGCCAGCCCAAAGTCGTCCAGAAGCTCCAGAACTTAGAGATTTTTTTTCTCAGTTTTTTTTCTTGCAACCAATCCGAACTACCCAAAAACAATGTTTGTATGTTCATGTTATATAGTCATGCATATTTATTAAAAATCTGCGATAGCAGATTTTTTTGTAAATCTCCGAAGTCGAGATCATTACCCAAAATCTTATATATATTTTTTAAAGTATACCTATTTTTTTTTAATTATATGCACAAATGTGTATTATATATCTAGGTTGATAAATATAAGCTCAGGTTTCATTATTGGTAAAAATATTTTAGGTGCCATCTTAAAAACCGAAGCTACAAGTCTTTTAAAATGTACTTAAAATTAGACTTATTTTACCGATGTTGTTAAGTACTCGACACTGTTGTTTATTATTAACTATAAAAAAAAACAAATGAATGTTTTTAAAATTTTATTTAATTATATTAATTATAAAGAGTGGTACTGTATTACCATAGTTCAAAAAATATTATTCTGTTATTCTGACATGTCGATTCTAATTACTTTTTGATCGTCCCTCGTACTTAAAACTGGATATTAACTATGTAAATTGTAATAATTGAGCACCGATAACAGTAACAGTTACTCTGTGAAGATTGCAACAGTGCCGAAATAATTAGTTCTTTCTTTACAATGAAATGTCAAAATGATCTGTCACTTTCCCAGTTACTTCCGGTATTTTACTTTTAAGAGCAGGTTACTTCCATTGCTTAACAGTCCTGACTGCTAAGTAGTTATGAAATGCCATAACATATCAAATTCAGTCATTGAACCAGCGACATGGTATATACTCGTACTTTCTGGTCCAATTATATACTATATAATTATTCTGACTATTAGAGACTTCATCTCTAGTTAATGTAGGTACTATATCTGTATTTATATTAAATCAAATTTATGTTTCGTTTTTAATTAATGCAAGTTAGCTGTAAGATGTTATAAAACTATTATTTGAAAAAAGAAAGTCCCGCTGAGTTTCTTACTGGATTCTTCTCAGGCAGTGGTGTAGGGTTAGAACCGGAGGTAGTTTTTTTTTCTCTCATTCGCTATTTAGTTTAACGATTCAAAAGCGCTCGTTGCTGGGCCTAATTGAATAAATAATATTTTGACTTTGACTTTGAATTTGACGTCCATAATGTTAATATTTCATTGCAAGTTTTCTCAAACTAGTTTTACAGAGCTACAAGAATAAACTTACCCTAAAAGTATCCCCTTTCTCCCCCTCATGGCCATAATCAGCGATCAAAGCCAGCCCCCCCTCCCGATCCACCCGCTGGGCAAGCTGACGCGCGATCCCGAGCGCTCGCGCACTCACTTCCAGCTCCGTGCGGTCACCGCCATCTAGCGGCGGCCGGATCAATGTGTGCACGTTTGTGGTTTCCTTGGCAGATATCCGGTAGTAGAGTTTATCGTTCTCTATGTCTATTAGGAGTTCGCGCCAGCCTTCTTCTGTTTTCTGAGGGTGTTTAAATGTAGAGTTTAGTAATCATAAAATATAAACCTTACCGATGAACGACCAACGCTTTCTTATCTTTCATTCCGATTACGCCTTCCGCCTTCTTTACCTTTACCGTAAAGTACTTAAAGGTTCATTTTTGGCACGAAACTCCAACCAATAAAGCAGATATGGGAGAACACATTTTCTCAGACTCACAAACTTTGCATTATTGACGTAATTGCTTTCGGAATGCATGTACAGTTAACAAAATAGTGCCTTAATTTGAGAAATGTACGCACGCGAAGCGTGCGCAAAGTTTACTTTTCCGCACTAATTAGGAAAAAATAGATTACCACATTTAAACATTTTAAACTTTATTACCACTAAATAGAGTTGATAAGACGAAAGTTATTTTTAGGGTTCCGTAGCCAAAACGGAACCCTTATAGATTCGTCATGTCCGTCTGTCACAGCCGATTTACTCGGAAACTATAAATGCTACAGTAACGAAATTTAGTAAGGATATGGTGTTGTTGTGCCGCTACAGGATTATGATACTTGTAAAAAAAAACATTAGGGTGGGGGCCCTCCATACATGTAACTGAGGGATAGAAATTTTTTTTTAGTTGTATGTAAGCGTGTGGGATATTAATAGAAAGATCTTTGAAAATGATATGAAGGTTTATGAATCTCATTTTTATTCAAGCAAATCGTTTTCGAGATATCAGCTCTCAAAGTCTGAAAAATGTGTCCCCCCCCCTCTATTTTTTAAACTACGTGATATAAAATTCTAAAAAAAATATATGTTATGCATATTAATAAACTCTATCAACGATTTTTGGTTTGATTAAATTATCTCCTATAGTTTTTGAGGTAGGTTGATTTAACTGTATGTTTTTAATAATAAATTGATAATGGTACGGAACCCTTCGCGCGCGAGTCTGACTCGCACTTGGCCGGTTTTTATTTTATTTTGTATTAGATATATAATACTTTATATCTAGCCTCACAATTCATTTATGTGTAAACCTGATTATAAAACAACATCACTCATGATGTCATGACAAAATCAAGATAGGTACAATAAATAAGTAAATCAAAGGAATAAACTAAATAAAATTCTTACTTCGAACTTATGAATTGGCAGCACATCGAAAAATTCATGGGCAATGTACCATGAGAAGGTGTAGGGCACCTTTTTCAGATCATTATACCAGTACACTTTGATGCCACTAGTTGTTTCACCCTGTAATAAAAAATTGTATAACTAAAAACAATCAATCAATTTAAAATTTACATTGCAGGTTTATCATCATCAAATGTAAAATTACTAAATTGTGTTGATTGCAAAGAAATTGTACATAACTAAAAAAACAAAAACCAGAATTGCGTTAATTGTGTTACGAAAATTCGTGACATAAACTATATATATATAGTTTACACTGTTCAACAACCTTTGCTAGTAGAGAATGGCGGCAAATTTAAAAATTGTAGGTGCATATTGTTTTTCACTCATAGAAAAAAAATTATTTGTCACCTATTTTCACAGTTAAAAATTGTTACAAACACATGAAAACCATTTACAAAATATGAGTGGTTATTCAACCTGTCTGAAAAGCATACCTCGCAGTAGTGTGGAGAGTCCACATCGCAGCCCTTGTGTGTTGCACAGAGTCGGTGCGCTTGCACCGTCTGCATGGTGTCTGAGATCTCCACCAGGTGGATACTGAGATCCTTGGGCTTGTACCCTAGACGGTGGAGTACCTAAAATATACCACAATAATAAATAACAGGATTTTTTTAATGCATTACAGTAAATATTGAATCTAATTGACTATTACTTCTAATTACATTTAGAAATTTAGGGAATAATGTATGACATTGTGTTTTGTAACATCCACAAAGTTTTAGCCATTAGTTAAAATTTCAATCTGAATATGTAACATTATCTACCAGTTTGAAAACTTCCCAATAAAATAAATAATTAACAATAAGACCAACAATGCAAGGAACATGAGAAATGCTGTTGCAATTGACTGGTATTAAAGAAGAGAAACATGATAAAAGTCAAGTAAAAGTGAAAACGACAAGGCCCCTATACCACAAAACTTTACAAGCGTACAATTCTACAAAATTGTCAACTTTTTGTATGGGAATTTATACAATTTTGTAGAATTGTACGCTTGTAAAGTTTTGTGGTATAGGCCACTGGTCGATAAACCATCAAGAGTATCAGATCATACAAGAGGTTTGGATTTCGAATTTAGCATCTAATAAAGTTACCCTCAAAACATCAGTCATTAGCGTGCCCTTCCCCGGGCCCAGCTCCACGATCTGCAGCGGCCGTCCCGGCCCCATGCCCATCTTCTGAGTCTCCGCGTAGAACCACACTGCAACTATCTCCCCAAACAGCTGACTTATCTCCGGGGACGTTATAAAGTCCCCACTCTCTCCTATCGTCTCTTTCTTCATATAATAGCCCTCTGTAGGATTCGTAATCACTATATGCATATACTCGGCCACCGAAAGTGGCCCTTTTAAACGTATTTTCTCCTTAATTATATCCATTAGCTTCGGGGCTGTGCCCGGCGCAGGCATTTTGAGCATGCTTGGGTCTGGACGTTTTACTGTTTTGTAAGTGCCTACATGCCGACACGGTGTTAGACTTAGACTAGGTCTTATTAGTTTGTTACACATCTTGAATAAGCTTCTAGTGTTCATTGCACCTGATTATTTTATAATATTATGAATAAAATAAGCTTCAGGTTATATTGTATTTTTTGACAATCAGCTGACAGTAACATTGACTACTTTTTTCATAAATATTTACCATCACGCAAAGGTTGTAAGATAAACATCTAAAACCCAACGCCATTATCAAGGTTTCTTTAATATTGAAAACAAATATTATTTTCTTTGTACAACTTACATATTATTGAAAGCATTTGAATAATGAATTATTGACATGATTTCATATTGTAAGCTTTTTCTTCAGCTACTTACAACGCTAATGAAATCTTCACAGGAAACAAATACATCTTGCTATGAACGGAACGTATTACGATTTCTGTCAACTGGCTGTCAGCGTTGTCAGTCAATCAATAATGACGTCAATGTCATACATAATGTCATGAGTGCCGCAGTGTTACAAATATTACCATCGATTTATTTATAAAGTTAATGCATGTAACGTTAAAGTAACGCAAGATCTTGTCTGATTAACAAACACTGTGATATTTGTATTCCAATCGAAGGAAGAGAACGGTTGCTGTAACAATCCGCTAACCCTGAACACCTACTTTGTTAGGTTATGTTTTGATTTCGCACACGTGAAAATTTTCAAATAATGTCTGAAGACGAGAGTAACAATTCGAACACCAAGTTCAAGGATGGCGTCAACAGAAACGCCAGGCTGATCATTCGCAACATATCGTTCAAGGCCACGGAAGAGTCCCTCAGAGAGCACTTCGCGTCTTACGGGACGGTTGAGGAGGTGAAACTGCTGAAGAAGCCCGATGGCAAGCTGGTTGGATGCGGTTTCGTGCACTACACTCATGTGCCTATGGCTAATAAAGCTATTGCAGCCACAAATAAGAAGCCTTTCCTTGGTAATTATATTTTTTTCTTATAAATTGCTCTTAAGACCTTTTTAAAAGCTAGTGAAGCACAAACTTAGACCTTGGTCTCCTATGCGACCCCGTGCGCCGCATACAGCGTTATCCCATTATTTAAACACTATGGGAAAACGCAGCACACAACATGAAATAGGAGATTACCCACAAAGCTACTTTAGAGAGTTCTATGCTTTAAAGTGTAATGCTTTTATTCTTAAACTATAATTTTTACATGTTTTCTTCTCTGTGACGAAGTTGTGAATGTTTCTCTTCTTTTCAGGGCGACCTATCTTTGTTTCATGGGCTGTTTCGAAAGACAAATATCTAGAGCAAAGGCAAGGAGCAGGAGCTGAAAAAGGATCCAAAAAGAGATTAAACAGCGGAGCATCAGAAGATGATAACAAAGATGATGTCCAAGGTGTGTGAAACTGAAATTTATATCTTTATTATTCTGATTTGTTCATTTATTTTGATAGTGAAGAACTTTCACCACTGAAGTGAAGTCTTCTCAGACTCTTGCCAGTCTCGGAAGCCTAAAGACAGATTTATACTGCAAGTTTTAACACAAAACTTTGCAAGTAACAGGGCCAGAAATTAGTTACTCACTCTTATTCATAATTGCATCTAAAATGCACAAGTCTAACTAACAGACCTTTTCTAAATATTCTCACTAATATATTCATTTGTATGTCAAAATGTAACCATTTAATATAAACCTACTTTATAAAACAAATACATATATAAATAAAATAAGGCTTTTTTCAGATAAAGATATCTACTAAAAACATTATTTTCACTAATTTTATTTTCCTTTGGCAATCGAATCCAGGTCTTTCTAATCCATGTTGCTTTACTTCATACATACAAACGTTTTTCCGACTTACCTACTGCAATTACATTAAAATATTACATCTCCTCCTTACAGAAATGAAAGCTGAAGACTTAAAACCCGGAAAAAACAAGAATGAGCCTAGAATAAACCGCAATGCTCGTCTCATTGTCCGGAATGTGTCCTTCAAGGCAACAGAGGAATCACTGAAAGAACACTTTGAGCCATATGGCACCATCCATGAGGTCAAACTGCTTAAGAAACCGGATGGCAAGCTGGTGGGTTGTGCGTTTGTGCATTTCAAGAATGTACCAATGGCAAAAAAGGCACTTTTGAACACAAATATGAAACCATACTTAGGTAAGTGTTTGTTCCCCTAAAATACCTAAATGGCATGGGAAGTTGGGCACAGCAGTGTTGGAGACTTTTACCTGATAGGTAATAGTGATAAACACTTTCATCTTACAAGTCTATCCTTCCACATAATTAAAATTCAACTAAACATAACATAAGTCAAAGATCTACCTTGACATTGGCAGAAATCATAGAATTCAGAAGTAATCAGAAAAAATCTGATTAATGGATGATCATATCAATTCACAAAAATCAAAAAATATGAGATTACTACTTGTAAAAGAAAATATCTATAAGAATTCAATATTCCATTATCTACAATCATTTCAATCAATACATTCTTTATTTATCAAGGAAACCAAAATCTATGAAGTTTTCAAAATAGAAAATGGATTGCGACATTGTTGATTGAAAAACTAAATTTTATTTTACTTAAATTTCGAATTCTTAATTGTAGCCTCACGTAATAAACAATGTAAATAAAAACAAATCTTTTGTTATGTCAATTTTGACTTAGTTTCTCATGCTTAGTTCTAATACTGAACCTAGATGGGTTACTGTTACCTTACTATAACTAAATTTTAAAAAGTAATTTCAGGTATATTACTGCCGGTGCCGTCTAATCAGCGTTATTTGCCGACTAGTCGCCAACTAATCTGGGACTACAAAAGACACCGAATGGTCAGCTTTCTGGACTAGTCAAACATCTCTAAAATGTAGTATTTTCCTAATTTTCCAGGTCGGCCGATATCCGTGGACTGGGCAGTAGCGAAGGACAAGTACATGCAGTTCGTGGTGAACAAGCAGATCGAGATGGAGGACGAGGTCAAGAAAGAGGAGTCGGACAGTGACGACGACCACAAGCCCCCGCTCAACATCTCGAATGAGGAACTTAAGAAGGAGATCAAAAGTTAGTTCAACAGCCGTGCCATGAGATGCGGCGGCGTTATTAACAAGGATGGACAAACGCTTGTCATTTCGAAAACATAACTCTGTTCCGTACAGTAGAGACTTCTTTATCTTAGGGCTTGTCCATTAATCACGTCATACGATTTTGGCCTATTTTAGACCCCCCCCCATCCCCCATGGTGATACTTGGTGATATTTTCAGGACCCTCCCCCCCTAGCCAATATGACGTGTAATTTTTTGCCAACTTAAGTAATCCTTTTAATAACACTTCAATTTACGTACTTTATTAAAACTCAGTTCAGGATTTGACATCTGGTTACGTTTTAAAAGAAGTATGCTGTTCAGCAGAGAGTAACAAAAAATTACACGTGATTTGTCCGCTGACACCCCCTCCCCTATGGTGATAATTGGTGTTTTTTTCTTGATCCCCCCCCCTCCCCCTATACAGTATGATGTGATTTAATGGACAAGCCCTTATGATTATAAATTTTATAACAATTTTTTTTAATAACACTCACAAATCATCTTTTTAAGATGGAATAACTATCGAGGTAACAGAAGAAGATATTATATGTACACTCAATAGATTAAAATTCAATCTCGAAAATTCTAAATCGTCTATTGGTAATTAATTCACAATCATGGTACATGTAAGAAGTAGTTGGGATCTCTTAAATAGATACTTGGTGATAGTGTTTTTAAAAAAATATATCATATTATAAACGATGTTAAAATCATAAGATAAGGAAGTCTCTACTGTACGGAACAGGGATATGTTTTCAAAATGACGGGCGTTTGTCCGATCCTTGGTTATTAACGCGCGTTTCATCATCATCAGCCTATGATAGTCCACTGCTGGACGTAGGCCTCTCCTATTAACTATGCGTATAGATGCATTAGGAGGTAAATGCCCAACGCGTGTTTACTTTCTATCTATTATCCCGCTCGTAATTGCGTATTGGCGCGAACAAGCCGGACAGAAATTAAACGCGTGTTTATAACGCCGCTGCATCTCATGGTAGGGCTACTGAGCTCACAGGCAATTCAATGCAAGTGTAATGAAAGTGACCTATTTCTCGCTTTATGGGTGTTTTCTGTCTGTTATTACCATGGTTACGGTCGCCTGAGTAACGCTGGTTTTGTTAGCTTCACAATACCATTGACTAAATTCGCTGTGATCGACGGAAGACGGTGTAATAGGAAGCACGTTGGACCGGCAATCCAGAGGAAGCGGGTTCGAATCCCGTGACAACCAGAGTCTTTCGCAGTTGATTTTTTCTATGGTAAGCACATCTGTTACGACATTGTGGGATTTTCGGCATATACATTCATGGAGGCTGCACGAAAAAAAAAAACTATCTTTGTTTTGTTTCTGATTACTCTTACACACTTTTATTTTCACTATTGACTAAAAAAATCCATTGTATCTGGCCGTAGGTGTAGATGGGTGAATCAACTTTTTTCTGTCTGTTATTACCAATTTTGCGTAAAACCAGCGTGACTCAGGCGACCGTAACCATGGCAATAACAGACAGAAAAAAGTTGATTCACCCAGATAATATTCAATATGAAAAAAAAAACATATATATTCACACCATCACGATATTTGCAGTCAAAATTCAAGACAACGATAATAATTTTGACCCCAGACAACTCTACTCCTGTAACGTTATTGCCATTACGATAGCGGCGTGTTCAGATATTTTTGAGTGCTTCGGACGCTACGATATGGCTGATGGCGACTGTACATTTCCGCTTAGTTAAATTATGGATTTTGTGCTTTTCAGGTGAATCGGAAGATGATTCTGACGATGATGATGATGATGAGGAATCAGAAGACAGCGATCACAAGGATTCAGAAGCAGAGAGTGATGACAATGAAGATGAAGACGAAGGAGACGAGGATGAAGATGAAGATGAAAATGCGGATGACGATATGGATAATCAGAGTGAAACCAGCACAGTTGCTGAGAGAAAACGGTTAGTTATGTTATATTTCATTAATGCTATAGATAATGATTTGGCTTCAAGTTATTTGTACAAATAAAAAAAAATTGATTCTACTATTGTAATTCTGAAACTTCTATTTTTTATAAAATATTTTAGAGATAGAGATTAGAGATATATTATTTATCTTGAAAATATTCATGAAAATCACTTACAGCGCCATCTATTGTAGATTAACTCAAATGGCACTAGTAATAAGCAGTAGTTACAAGCAATGACATTAAATAATAAATGGACGCACAGAGCCAAACAAAAAAACCAAGAAAAGTGGCACTAAAAGTCATTTCTATTATGTTTCAGTTGAAGCAAATAACGCTCACTTACAATAAACTATAATAAAAAAAATTCAAAGAATAAAAAACTTTGTGAAGTGAGCAATAAGTGTCAAATTTGCGAACAACACCGCAAAATAGTAGAAACTTTTTATGTTTAAGGAATAATGATGCTATACCGTAAGGTGACCAAATGTCAACTGTCAGAACTGAATAGCGGAGCAAAAGGACCGCAATATTTACTTCTGCAGCCCATTTTTTGGGGCCATTTTTTTGAGCTGTTTGGGGATCCACTTATATATTCTAAATCAATGGTTACAAGGTATGAACTATACTCTGTCCAACATTTCCTGGCAGCAGAAAAATGCAGCAAATAAAAAAAATGTAGGAGCGAACGGTTGGCTGCCCATAGAAAATTTGAATTTGGTGCCTTTTTTACTGGGATTTTGAACCGAATATATATTGCTTATTTTTTTACAAATACTCTGAAAGTGCACATTTAGTTTCGCCATGTCCGTCTGTCTGTCCGCAGCATAGCTCATTGGCCGTTAGTACTTGAAATTTACAATTTGGTACAGGTTTGTATGCAGGTATGAAAAAAAATTATCTTCTGCGTTTTTATTCCACCAAACTTTGTATTTTAAGATTACATTCGTGCACAAAAAGCCCACTAACTAATTTCTTCTATAAAGTCAAAGTCAAATAATTTATTTGCCAAAATACGGTTACAGAGGTCTTAAATCTAGGTAGTACCTTTACATTTCATGCGTATTCAACCTCCCTACAGTGCAAATATTTGAAGATAATATTAGTATTTATAAATGTCAAACTATAATAATACTTATCAAACATTCCAGTATAAAACTGAACGACGCCGAAGACGGTCGAACAGTGTTCGTGACGAACATTCCGTTCAGCGTGGACGACGAACAGCTGCGAACGTTCGCGGCGAACACAGGACCGGTGAGCTACGCGCTCGTTTGTGTCGACAAGATGACGGAGCACTCTAAGGGCTCGGGCTTCGTCAAGTTTGAGGTGAGGGCTTTACACTTATACACGGTGCTCGCGAGCATTGCGAAAGATTTTAACTGTGCATTCTAGGCATCAAAATAAACATAAAATATTATGAGACCAAAAGTCAATTCCACCAAAAAAACAATTTTTTTTTCTTTTTTTTAGGTATTTTGAATACTTCCTAACATTTCCAGTACTTTTTATCATAACAACAATTTGTTTAAATTTATTTCAATTGTTTTTTTAGATACAGGTTATTTCGTCAAGTCTATTCGTATTTTTTGATTGTCAGGCAAAAGGTGCGGTAATATTAGAACACATTGTGGTGGCATTGTAATCATAAAGAAGTTAAATGACGATTTACGTCGAAAAACTTATTTCGAAAAAAGGTTGATTATCTCTGAAACCAAGCCGAATCCAGGAAATTTTATGTAACATTAAAGACTCTAAATGTGGTCAGGAATCCAGCATTAAAATCTTTCGGAATGCTCACGAGCACCGTGTATTTGTATGTAAATTCTTTATTGTACACAAAACACAGGTAAAAATACACATATTAACAGTAAATTTGACAGGTACAAAGGCGAACTTATCCCTGTAAGGGATCTCTTCCAGTTAACCTTTGAGCAAAGGAGTTGCGTATAGGAAGCAAAAGATAGACAAACATACACGTGTACTGTGGTGAATGTATTAGAGTAGCAAATAACAATTAAATACTTACTAAGCTAACTTCATACATAAAATACACATATAGTTAAAATATACAATAAATATACGTACATATACTACACATCTATAAAAAATAAAAATAAATAAAAAAATACCCAACGAATTCACAAAATATCGGAGAGCCACAATTTTTAGAACTGGCAATGATTTTATTTGTCCTCATGGTGACGAATACATAGTTTAACGACAAACGGGACTTAAGGGCATTTTCACTTTTTGGGTCACCCAATTAGCGTAAAGTTAAAAAACCTTTAATTTCAGTCAGTTTTGTAACGATAATTAAGCACCAAATTTCGATAATAACTTGGTTTTGGTGTTCATTTTACAAACTATAAGCCATATTGTAATTTAAAAACCCCGATATGGTTTAAATTCCTAAAGATAATGTACTTAATTATCGTTACAAAGGTGACTGCAATGAGGGTTTTCTGAAATGACGTTCACTAGGGCGGCAGCACTGAGGCGTCAGGTTCAGAAACTTGTCTAAATTCTCAAAAGGCTTATAGTTTCGTGTTTAAATGTGTTGTAAGAGTTAATAAAATTAATAAAAAAAATAAAATACCTGCTAGTTAGTTTTTCTTTGAGGCTAGATAATTGTGTTTTTAGCGGGACCTCTCGGTTAAGTGACGCCAACTAGTGGCATACGTTTTCGAGAACACCCTCATTCAGGTTTTTTTATTTCACTCTAATTGGGTGTCCCTAAAAGTGAAAATGCCCTTAAATCGCGTTAACTTTCATTTAATATTATCCTGACGTTTGGAGCATGACTTATGGGAGAATACATTTGTCGCCACCCCAACTATTCCCGTGGGTGTCGTAAGTGTCGACGAAGTGCTGTTGAACATTCATTTATTGAAAACTAGTTGATGCTCGTGACTTCGTCTGCACACACACAGACGATGGAATCTTCTGTCCTTTCAACAAAATCAGCGGATTAGCAGCAACGTCATAATAGAGTCTAGCCAGCGAGTGGCTGCACAAAAAAAACCCGGCAAATTAAAAAAAACGTGACCTGGCAACAAATTGTCTACCAAATTAATTGACAGTTTGACAATGACAGGTTAATCGATAGGCAAAATTGTTGCCATATAAAGAGTATCGAAAAAATGCTTGTGCAGCAACTGTTGTGCCACTCGCTGGTTAGACTCTAGTGGACACATTACTGCGATTGCCAATCTGCTTGCCCAGCGTGGCGATTATGGCTATTTACCTCCTAAGGCGCACATACGCATAGTTGATAGCAGAGGCCTATGTCTAGCAGTAGACCGAAATAGGCTGATGATGATGATGATTTTATTTTATTTTATTGTCTTAAAGCCGCCACCACTTTGAATTTGAGCATTAGAAATCACGTGTTTTTTTTTTTTCAATATTAGTAACAGTCTCTAAAAAATTGTTAATGTCTATTTATGAAAATAAAGCAACTAGTGAATAGATACAGAGTGTAACAAAAATTGTGATTATCTTTTTAAGTGCCCATTAAGTATTATTATTCTGTTTAATATTGTAAGTACTATTACGAAAAAAAAATACTTAAAAAAAAATTCTAATCAAAATACTACAAATATATAAAGAAATCCTTAATTTAATAAATACACTAAATGAGGTTATTTATTATACATTACATTAACAATGTCCTACTTTCACAGCAGTCATGTAGGTACATGTAAATTAGTTCCAAAATTCGCCGCTAGATGGCGCTAGGGCCGAGATAGATGGCGGTATCGTTTGTTCGCCGCAATTTGCCGACCCGTCTTCAGTACCGTTTGAAAGTTAACTTTGCGCAGAGGCAATATCGTAACCAATGAGGTTTATCCGAGGTGCGATTATTGCTAGTTGAAAACTTTACCAATACCCCGCCGTGTGGACGTGAAATACCGTCCGCTATGGCAATTTTTGAATGGCCGTTAAGGCCTCAAAAGCTCTTGAAAAAATTTGTAATCTTGAAACGATATATTCGCAATAGATCCACGTAATTTGGAAATAGTTCATTACGACACAAGTGCGAAAAACATGAAATTCGAAACGAGTGGCGATGTTTTAAAATACGACCAAATGGAGTGTTTTAAATCGACCCGTGTTACGAATTTCCCTTTTTGCTCGTGTCTCGTACGACGCTTTTCAGTACAGATGGCCCTCCTTTGGACCTGACGTAAAATGAGCCACTTCTCGCACTAGAGCCTAAAAAAGGCACCATCTGTACTAAAAAGTTACATTTTACAATTTCGCTGTTTGCCTCTAACGCACGCACATATTGGCTAGAAAGAGAGGCAAACAGCAAAATTGTAAATTGTAACTTTATAAAACGGGACCCAGATCTGCGTAGTTTAATTTTATATTTGTGGTGACACGGGCATGCATAATATATGAAAACC
>JALPQI010005729.1:0-73384 GCA_025490895.1 Thaumatotibia leucotreta | reverse complement strand
AGGTAGAGTAATTCAAGAGGAAGGTTTTTATGTATGTAGGTATAGTACCCGTGCGCAGCCGGGGCGGGTCGCTAGTACTTATATTATAAACTTAAGAGCAGGGGTGATGATACTGTATGGATCTTATTGTTATTCTTATGTTCATTATTATAAATATTATACTGACATAGTAAATGGCGTTCCTGCCGTTTTTACGGCGTTTTTATTTCTTCATTGTCGTCTCGGAAAGTATTGTAAAAACAGATGACTCTAAGAGTGTTATTTTAATTTAAACGTAACTAATTCAGTACCAATACCTAGTCTAGCATGTTGTTGCTACTCGACCTTCCATTTTGGTAATAATCGTGAATGATGAATCGGAGCGGTTAAAAGTGTTAAAACGCTTCTCTCTCGTAGAATCACCCTGCAAACACTTACAGCACCTAAATACTATAATGAATGTAACTTTTTGTGATTCGATCTTTGTTACCTAACAATACGTAACTTAGTGTAATGCATACATAAGCAATATTAGCATCTTATTATAAGTAACCATTGCTATTATTTTTAACCGACTTCAAAAGGTAAGTCGTAAGTAGCACTCGATCTTACCTCCGAGAATCCTGAAACGAACGATTTTTTGTTATCGAACTGGTATAACCCCGAAATGTTCTGATGATGGGATCTTGGACAAATCGATTGATGTCGGTTTTTTTTTATTTCATTTTTATTTTACTTATTTCGATTGATTGGTAGATTTGTACATTGCAAATATTTGTATTGGTCCTTCGACCCGGATTTAGATCGACGTAATTGTGTATAATTAATAATATAATATGATTATAGTGTGTATCTACACAAATAAAACACCATCATCACCTGATTCTGTATTTTTTCACAAGCTAAATGAACTTTTGCATGCAACATGTAAGAACAAAAGGAAAAGTGTTATCATTTGTGGTGATCTAAACATTGATTTATTAAAACAAAGTAAAATAACAAAAACCTTGCAAGAAACGTTGGAAATTTATAACATGCATACAAGAGTAAACAAGCCTACGAGGATTACAGCGACATCACAAACGTGCATAGACCTCATTTGCACAAATCGAGGAGACGGCGAAGCAGAAATTCACGATCTAGGACTTTCAGATCACACAGCGCAAACGTACCAAGCTCCAGTAAAACGTCGACAAGACAATAAAGTTAAGTGGTGGTTCGAGTATAAAAGAGACTATTCAAAAGAAAATAGACTTAAATTTTTAAAATATTTATCAAGTTATTCGTTTAGTGAAGTGTATAATCATTCTATGGCTAACCAGGCTTTTAATGAGTTGTATGACATATTCACTCTCATATACAACTTGTGCTTTCCAACAATTAAAGTTAAAGTTTTAGAAACCAGCACAAGACCTAAGTGGCTTACAAACAATTTAATAAAATGTTGTCATAAAAAAAGGGAACTATACTTAAAATATAGGCATAATGGGAAATATAAAGAACAATATGTAGCTTATTCACATCTGCTAAGAAGGAGTATCAAGTTTTCCCAAAAAAATAATAATTTAATAAGAATTAACAAAGCCAAAAATAAATGTAAGGCAGTGTGGTCAGTCATAAAGAAATGTACAAATTCTATGGCTTATAGCAAGAGTGTAACAAAAATAAAAGTTAATAACATAGAGGCTAATGATCCGCAAGTTATTGCAGAATTGTTTAACGATTATTTTATAAATACTATAAAAGACAACTGTAGAACGGATAAGGAGGTACAAGATTTTAAACATGTCAAATCAGTAGATCGAAGTATATTTATGAATCCTGTAGACCTCAAAGAAATTACGGAGGTTATTATATCCTTAAAGAACACAAACGCAGTTGGCTGTGATGAAATTAAAACGGAAATTATAAAAATAGCAGTCAACATCATAGCGGAACCTTTGATGTATGCGATAAATCTTGCACTATTACAAGGCACATTTCCAGAAGTGTTAAAAAAATCAATCGTTAAACCCCTGCATAAGAAAGGAGATAAAAGTCAGATGGAAAATTACAGGCCAATTACTCTAATTCCAGTATTTTCTAAAGTTTATGAAAAATGTATTAGTAGAAGGCTCATAGAATTTTTCGATTTAAATGATGTTATTAAAAATGAACAAAATGGTTTTAGGAAAACCAGGAGTATAACATTAGCAGCCTTTAATTTATTAAAGAAAGTCCATGATAGCCTAAATAAAGGAATCCCAATATCAGTGCTCTTTATGGATATGAGTAAGGCTTTTGACTTTGTGTGCCATAAGCGCTTACTTACAAAATTATACAAAAGCGGCATTCGTGGGCCAGCATTTGATTTGCTTAAATCATATTTATGTAACAGAACTCAAAGTGTCCAGACACAAAAATATTGTAATAATAGTAAATTTCTTGAAACTCACTGTTCACAGTTTAAACAGAATGACTATGGTGTCCCGCAGGGTAGCATATTAGGGCCTCTATTATTTATACTGTATATAAATGACTTACCTGATGCTATTTCACATGACTGTGTTCTATTTGCTGACGACTCTAGCATCATTATAAATGGAAAGAACAATGTACGGGAATACGAAAATGAAATTAATAATACACTAGAGACAACTATAAATTGGCTAAATTCCAACAACTTAGTAGTAAATATTGTAAAAACGAAATACATGCAATTTTACACATATAAAGGACACCCACAAAATCTTTGTGTCAAGTTTGAAGGTAATATAGTAGAAGAGGTATCTGAAATTAATTTTCTGGGTATTACTTTAGATTCTTTTTGTAACTGGAAGGAACACATGAGTACACTTTGCTCCAAAATAAACAGCTTTGTCTATGCGCTATTTAGAATAAGCCAGATAGTATCAAAAGATGCAGCAATAGCGGCCTACCACGGGTATGTGGCCTCGCTATTACGCTATGGGATTGTTATTTGGGGAAATGGTACAGATATAGACAGCGTTTTCCTTAAACAGAGAAATTGTATAAGAGCTATTTTTGGCCTAAACAAATTTGATTCATGCAAACCATTGTTCTTGTCCCAAAAAATTCTTACTGTACCCTGCTTATATATATTAGAGGTATGCCTGTTTGTTGCTAAACATATAGACCTTTTTGTCAAAAAAGAACAAGTACGTAACAGATATGATGTCAGGCCTCAACATATCAATACACTACATCAACCAAGATCTAGACTGGCAATAGTGTCAAAAAATAGCTATATTATGTGTATTCAGATATATAACCATGTTCCTAATAAATTTAAAGAATTAAAAATAAAATTATTGAAAAGACAATTAACTGACTGGTTGATTGAAAAATGTTTCTACAGCCTAAATGATTTTTTAAATATAAGACATGATTTTGATTAGTATCATTAGTTAGGATTACCGTTTGACAATTGTTTAGAATATTATTAGTATGATTTATAAAGGGAGGCATGAAATTAGAAATAAATTTGAAATGACAATAAATTTTAAATATTATTACTTAATTTTAAGGTATTATTGAATGGAATTATAATCAAATGTAAATTTTGTGCATGTTTATTACAATAATTATATCTATAATTTTATTTAGTTGTAAGAATTTGTATGTATACCTGAAAAGGTAGGGTTCAGTGATACGGATTTTTTTTATGTTGTGCAACTGTAACTGCAAATTGTGACCTGACTCCCACATACTGAATAAATGATTTATGATTTATGATTTATGATTATTCATGCGAATATTTAAATATTTTCTATCGTGTAATATCAAAATAAACATTTTACTTCATACTTAATTTTGGAGTTTACAGATTTACGTTATTAACTGATGTTTTCCTTGTATAGTACATACTATACAAGGAAAACATCACTACCCTGCATACATATGCAGGGTAGTTTCGAAACCCGAGACATAGACAAAACAGACTAATTACGAGATTATGCAAAATAATTCGAACTCTAGGACAAATTTAAAATTTTATTGAGTGCTGGCCAGCTGACAGTAAATAAATATCATAGCTTAGATTAAATACTAGGATTACTTAATCGGATCACATTACCATACAAAGTAAGTTATGATGAAGGAGGTAATTTTACTGGAGTAATTTGGTTTCAAAATACGTACATAGCTAGGTAGCTATGTACGCTTTATTATATTTTATATAATGAGTAGGTACTTATTATATAAAATATAACCAAACAAACAATTCCTGAACACGCGATAGAAATTTATTATTAATTTGCACATCATTTCATATGCGAATGTAAATACCGAGGTATACAAATAATTCGTATAGCTCTTTAAAAATATGCAATACATTTAGTACGTAATTGTACCAAAAATAATAAAAAAATCGTCATCCGCCTCTTTCATAAAAAAACATAAAATAAGATCAAACGGCGCAAACTCACCGATGACAGTAAGACACTGCGTTCCGAAACCGATTTCCGTCATGTCGGCTCTGACCGTAACGTTGCGTCACAGCACTTTCACCAACATACTATAACACCCACAATTATGAAACGCTGCACTCCACAAGGTTCAATGCTCGATTTAAAAAGAAAAACTTAAAAAATATTTTTAAAACCTAATTGTCTATGGTAAAGGGTTTTTGGCGGGAGATTTTGACATCTAACTTTTTTAAATACGTGTGGCGCGCTCACTTTCGTGGGCTGTTGTGAGCGTGCGTCGTTCAGCCAAATGCTTTTACTTTCTGAGCCAGTGGGGATTACGGATTTGGTGTAAGAGCTCCTTTGAGATCTGACATTAGGATCGATAATCCATATTGATTATTGATCGAAAACCGATAAGGAAATGCGCCTGAGCGTGTGTCTGATCTTTGCGAGCTGAAGAATTACGGAGCACAAACTTTATGATCTTATGATCAAACGTACTGTTTGTATTTTAATATTATATAGAAGGTGCTTACCATGTAATTTTTATTTTCAAATTTTTATGAGTCGTCTGCAAAAAGCATCTTCTTTAGAAAAAACACGTCTATACATTTTCGAATAGTATCCTTTTTTCTAAATAGTGTTGAACTAACTACTTTTACAGACTACAGGTTTATAGCCATATCGGCTATACTAAAGCCAAGCCATATGAATATGAAAATGCATCATAAAATTAACCTGTGTTTTAAATATATTTTGAGCGGCATTTGGAGTAATGAACCTTTTAAAAAGCTTTTTTAGCTCTATTTGCAACATGGATTTCTTCTTCTTCTTCCGTCCCTGGTCCCGTTATCTGTGGTCGGGTCTCCTCACTCTACGGCGCCAGGTTGATCTGTCCTGGGTTGTCGGTTTTGGCAATTGGGCTTTCTTAAGTTCTCTTTCGATGTTTGACCGCCAGGTCGATGGGGGGCGGCCTCTCCCTTTCTTTTGTTCTGGCAAGCTTAATGCGATTTTCACCACGAAAATGATGAGTGATTGTCACGAAGGGTCCACGGAAAGAACATGTTTAGTCCTTCTAAAAGTCAGGGAAAATTTGCACCATAATCTATTATTAGTAAGGTTGATTTTCCTTCTGAAATTTGAATTGACACATGTTATTTCCGTGGACCCTCCACATGGTCTTTATTTAATTTTATATGATTTACACAAGGTAGGTAGATCAAACATTTGAAATAATCTGAATTTGATTGTGACTTTCACACTCTTTTATGATGAGAAGCAGGGAACGTTTAAGACTTTAGATTAAACGGGATGACATGATCGTATATGTCAGGAAGTGATGGGACGGTTGACGAAATAGAGGGAAGCTTTTTTCAAAAACCCAATAAGCAATGTCATATTCATATATTTTTTAATAAAACAGCATTGACACCCATTTCGGAAACTTTAAGACAAGTACCTAGGTACTATATTTAAACAAATTTAATATAAAAATAAGCACCCTTATAAAACTATAAAAAAAAACTTGTATAGGTACTCTGTCAGCTTGTCAATAGAAAAAGGCGGCAAATTCTAATTTACTATGGACAACCAACTCTTCCCGCCTACATTTTTGCATCCTTAATATCCTCATTAATCAACACACCTGAATGATCATGTCTGTGTAAACCGTGTAACTTTTTGAGCTGGCGAACGTTAAAAAAGCATTTCACCTATACTAATCTACAGTAGAATCTAAGGATAAAGTAAACAAACCTTAATATTTGCGGTATTCCATATTCAATTCTATTCAATATCTTTAATGTAAAAAACACATGTCAATAATCAATCATACAATTATACAAATAAAATATCCTATACTAAATAAAAACCAATAAAAATCAAAATCCTAATTACATCAAATTTCAAATAAAAAAAAAACAAAGAATAACAAACAATAATAAGGATATAATATAACGAAAATTTATTAAATTAATATAAAATCATACAGAAAATAAAGGAATGGGTATTTCTTATTTAGTTTGACAGGTGTGTGACGTTCGAAAGTTAAACGTTTCCAGGAAGTTCAGCATTTTGATAGGTACTTATTTGTGAAGTAAGTAGCCCTTGTGACCAGGTTCCTGTTGATATATACTCGTAAAAATATGGAATAGTATATTACGACACAACTGCGAAAAACATGAAATTCGAAACGAGCGGCGATGTTTTAAAACACGACCGATAGGGAGTTACGAATTTAGTTTTTGCACGTGTCTCGTACGACGTTTTTAGTGCAGATGGCCCTCCGAAGTTTTGGACCTGACGTAAGATGACACACTTCTCGCACTAGAGCCTAAATAATAATCACCAAATTAAAAATTTAAAAAACCGACTTCAACCGGTTTCTCCAAGATTCCCGATTTGTTTCCATCATTGGTTTTCTCAAAACCTACTTTCTGAATGCAAATTGTTGTAAATGAATGAAAATTACCAAAAGAGCCATACATGTACCTATAACAATTGAAGAGATCCCTCGATTTCTCCAAGATCCCATCATCAGACCGCAACTTGGTGCCAACGGGACCATCTCGGGGTAATACACGTTCGATCTCAAAAATAAATTTTAAAATCGGTTCACTATTCTCGGAGATATCGGGTAACATACATACAACAAAAAAAAAAATCAGTCGAATTGAGAACATCCTCCTTTTTTGAAGTCGGTTAAAAAGGCACCATCTGTACTAAAAAAATGAGTTTAGGTAACGTTAATTTTCTGTAGGTAGGTACAGTCAGCTGCAGAGAAAAGTAGACCCCCTTGCATACAAATTTGTATGCAAGGGGGTCTACTGTTCTCTGCAGATGACTGTACATGGGTGTGACAAGTCACAAATCTAAATGAGAAATACCCAAATCGTCATCTTGGTCAGGGGACGCTCAAAACTTATGAAACCTCTATCTCCGGGTAGGCGTGTATTTTGTAACGTTTTCAAGAAACAGTCATACTTGTGTAACAACTGTGGGGTTTTACATATTGTGTTATGGTTATGGTACCAAAATAATATTTTCCCTGAACCTTGACACGTTGAAAAACCGGCCAAGAGCATGTCGGGTCATGCTCAATATAGGGTTCTGTAGTTGTTCAAAAACGGCTGGACCGATTAAGTTCGAAATAGTTTTATTTTAAAGTATGCTATAGGTAAGCCATATTTTTTTTTGAGAAGGGAGGGAGGGGGCAAGTTTGTTTTATTTTGAGGCTGTTATCTCCGAAAATATTGAATAAAAAAAACTTTCTTTTGTGGCCCTTATTTCTTTAGAGCCTTAATAGACCAATGATACTCCACAGTATAGGATTCAGACAAAAAAACATCCCCACTTTACAAATAGGGGAGGTAGGTACCCAATTTTTGTCGGCGTGATTAATATAGCTGTACCAAATTGCAGATTTCTAGTACTAACAGCCACGGAGCTATGATGAGGACAGACCAACGATGGACGGACGGACATGGCGAAACTATAATGGTTGTCCGTTTACTGCGGAACCCTAAACATGGTGGTGGGTGTAGTTTGTTACTTCATCGCAATATTCCTATAGATAAATGTGTTACAAGTTCATTCTTTTCTCACTAGTGTTCAAAAAGTGTTTTTTTTACTCGCTAGTATTAAAGGATAAACGAGCGCTTTAGGAGTTAGTGGCTAGAGGACACACTACTGCGATCGACCCAGCAGCGTGGAGATCCCCGAAATTTGTGGATTTCGAAGTTCGTGGTAGAGCCGGTGACACATCAAGGCGGGCTGCGGCTGTCTACAGTAGGCCTAGGCCCTCAGATTAGGTGGTTGCAATGCAACACTTGCAACGCATTACAAATAATGATGTACAGTCGACGTCAAAGATATCATTACGATTTAGGTGCCAAAAATATGTTTACACGACCTTAATGTCAGGGCAATAAAGTCGTGTACATATATTTTTGGCACCTAAACCGTAACGATATCTTTGACGTCGACTGTACAAAATTGGTAGTTATACCTATAACCTAATTTTTTACTCGTGGACTTGTTAAGAATCCAATGCGGTAGCTAATTGTTTCTAAATACCATTATATTAATTAATATTTTCGCTCGATGTTCTGTATTTGTACGTACGTCACGCCTCTTTGTAATTTGTAGCACAAACACGTTCTATCCGCAAAGCGCCTGAAATTTTTATGCGAGCAATAGTGCTATTCAGCACCATACAATCTTTTGTGCAGGCGTCGAAATATGAATACGATATGAAAGGTTGAAGAGAGCCAGGCAATAAGAGTGAAGTACCGATTTACATTTTTATTCAAATTGCTTTGGTATTTACTTGCTTTCAATCTTGAGGGGCGTGGGTTTCTGAAGTATATTTGTAAACAGATTTTTTAAATGAAGCTAATTACGTTACGGTTAGCCACTCAAATGAAATCGTGAAAAGGTAGAGGGCATTATTACTTTTGAAATGTTTACCTATTCCAAATACCTGATTAGATTTCCTAAAAATTATTTATTGAATCATAAAACACAGGAAACACATATAAGAAAATGAAAGCCAAGTTTACAAAAAAAAAGCGTTAACTTAAAATCATAAAACTAGCCTGATTAGACGCCTTTAAATTATAATGTTGAAAAGTTTTTCTAGTTATTTTTATTTTTCACTATTTAGCTCGGTTGCCCTGAAAACCAGCGTCGTGTCATCTGACACGACAAATGCTGAGTGGCATCCATTTTGGTGTTCAAATCCTTATACTATATATTATATATCCTATTACTGTTTATACTTGTATTTATTGTTCTGTATTGTATGGCACCAAATAAACCATTCTTATTCTTATTCATTCTTATTATTCTTAAAAGATGTGTAGTTTATATATATTATAATCTACTCCTCAATATAACTACGAAAACTTTGTAAAAAGAGTATATGACCCATTTCTTTTATTTTCTGGACCTTTTAACTTTGTAATATATTTGCATTACATAGGTAATGCAAACAAATATATCTAGAAAAATAGTTTCCGCTACACATTTTTCTCCGCCGGTTGGAACCGAGAAAATATTCCGGTCCAATCTGAAGGTGGTAAATGTTAATCCCGTGCCTTTAGCCGGCAACTCAATTTGCCGGCGCCCCCTGCAGTCGGCGCGTGGCAACTTTTGTGAGTGCGGCTGCCGGATTAGGTACAAGTGACGAGCTTGGGTGTTTTAAGATAGTCACGGTTGTGTATGTACAGCGCTAGAATGTGTGTAGCCTGCAAACACAGCGGTGGAGTGCATTGTACATTGTACATATAGGACAGCCTTGATTAAATAATAAAAAAGAGTTTTAACACCTTCACGGACACTACTCCAGACACAATAGAAAGAACAATGGAATCACGTCTATAGGCGTTGAGTGTCCGGGAAGGTGTTAATCCATCTCGAGACTCTACAGTCACTATCGCCACGACGCTTCAAGGTACTTTTCCATGTGCACTGGCACAAATATTTGGATGAATAACACAATTTTTTTTTTTTTTATACCACGTCGGTGGCAAACAAGCATACGGCCCGCCTGATGGAAAGCAGTCACCGTAGCCTATGGGCGCCTGCAACCTCAGGGTGTCACATGCGCGTTGCCGACCCAATAAAAATAACGTTGGCACAACAAAGTGGCTCCACTCCACCTGATCGTAAGTGAAAAGTAGAGCCCAAATCGCGGCGGCAACGAACAGGAGACAATCAGTAACCTGTTAGTTGCCACCGCCTTGCTGGCCCGCTAGATGCTGGTAAATACACCGGCTGACCCCGAAACACGGCAAACACGAAGGTAAGTCATTTCACGGGCGTTTACACCGAATGTACGGTGGTAGCCAACCAGGCGTGTACTAGTAAAAATACCCTACCACCGGCTGAGAAGCTGGATACTCAGTATTTCCCTTAGTCGACTTCTACGACACCCACGGGAAGAGAGGGGCGGTGATTTTTGTATTCTTACTCCGTCACCGCACGGATAAATAATGCCCTCGCCGGGATTTAAACCCGGAACCACCAGCTTCGTAGGCAGTGTCTCTACCAGCTAGGCTACGGAGGGTGACGAAAGTATAAAATGATAAGTTTACAAATGAGAAGACTATACCTTGCTGTCCAGGGCGAGTTGGTGTCAAACTCGTCACCACACCCCATCACCCCATATCGCAGAGCACTTTGCGTTAACCTGCACGATATAAGACATCGACGCCGACACCACAGAAAATACAGGTCATAGAAGAAATTTCTGAAAGAAAGAAGAAGAAAAAAGAAACGAAAAGACAATCTTCCAATCAACTATTACAATATTTGTGTGTGCCTTCCAGAGAAAGTGGAAAACATACCACAGAAGGCTTATAACACTACATCGCTACTGTTACCTTTGATCATCTACCGATTAAAAATCATCGTCCAGGTTCTCTTGCAAGCCTATTCCTAGATCCCCGTGTCCTTATTAAAGTCAAACTCAAACGTTTCTTTATTAAAATCGCCCTTTTCAATCGTTAAACGAAATAGAAAATTAAAAAATGTCTACTTCCGGTTCTAACAGCTTAGTAGCGTATCGTAGTTTTCCCTCTCTGTCACTCTTTGATATTAGTGCGACAAAGACAGCTGCCTTTTGTTTACGATTAAAGATTAAGCGTTAGCGATTGGCAACTTGTCTAAGCACCCTGATCCGAAAAGAATCCGGCTAGAAACTCAAATTAAATAAAATGCCAAGTTTCCTCTGACAGCCTCTGTCCCGGGCGGGGTGGGGTCGAACTCGTCACCACAGACTGGCACACTATGTTGCAGACCACTTTGCGTTAAGTACGATATAAACTATCAACACTGATAACACAGAAAATATAGCTTAATGAAGCAAATTCTACTGGCTGTAGAAGCAATTTCATGCCCCACTCTTTTAGCCATAAGTTAATTTAAGGCGGCAAGGTGAAAAGAGACGAAAATCCAATCAACTACTTATTAGAATCTTTATGTATGCCTCCCAGAGCCTCTTACTACTAGTACTTTCCATTCCTCTATTTTACTATGTTAATTTCTCTTAATTTTGGGTATTCTTGCAGCAATCAAATGAACTTTTTTATCAATCTTATCTATGGAAAAGGTACCACACAAGGCTTCTAACACCACAACACTACTGTTACCTTCCATGATCAACCGACTAAAAAACACTGTCAAGTAATAAATGGCAAGTTTCCTCTGTCAGCTTATGCCTTGCCCCCTGTCCCGGGTGAGTTGGTGTCGAACCCGTCACCACAGGCTGGCACGCCATGTTGCAGCGCACTTTGCGTTAAGCACGATATAAACTATCAACACAGAAAATACAGATTAATGAAGCAAAATCTATAGAAGCAATTTCATGCCTCACTCTTTTAGGCATAAGGCAGCATGGTTAAAAGTGACAATCTTCCAATCAACTTATTAGAGAATCTTTGTGTGCCTCGCAGAGCCTCTTACTATTAGTACTTTCCGTTCCTCTATTTTACTATATTAATTTCTCTTAATTTGGTGTATTCTTGCAGCAATCAAATAAACTTTTTTATCTATCTTATCTATAGGCATTTACATCCTTATGCGTTTATGCGCATAGTTAATAGGAGAGGCCTACGTCCAGCAGTGGACTATCATAGGCTGATGATGATGATCTACGGAAAAGGTACCATACAAGGCGTCTAAAACTACAACACTACTGTTGTTGTCCATCATCAACCGACTAAAAAAACACTGCCAAGTAATAAATGGCAAGTTTCCTCTGTCAGCTTATGCCTTGCCCCCTGTCCCGGGTGATTTGGTGTCGAACCCGTCACCACAGACTGGCACGCCATGTTGCAGAGCACTTTGCGTTAAGCACGATATAAACTATCAACACAGAAAATACAGGTTAATGAAGCAAAATCTATAGAAGCAATTTCATGCCTCACTCTTGTAGGCATAAGGCAGCATGGTTAAAAGTGACGAAATGACAATCTTCCAAACAAACATATTAGAATCTTTGTGTGCCTCGCCTCTTACTACTAGTACTTTCCGTTCCTGTATTTTACTACGTTAATTTCTCTTAATTTTGTGTCTTCTTGCAGCAATCAAATAAACTTTTTTATCTATCTTATCTATGGGCATTTATATCCTAATGCGTTTATACGCATAGTTAATAGGAGAGGCCTACGTCAAGCAGTGGACTATCATAGGCTGATGATGATGATGAATACAAATATCCTTCGGATAAAATTATCACAATCCTTTTAAAAGAGAAGGACATTAAAACAATAATATAGAAAGAAAGAAAAGAAAGAAAGAAAAAACGTTTATTCGAGACACAATAGAAACAAAACAAAACAGTAAACACGAAATTTTGTCTCGGAAATGGCCAAAACTCAGCATTTTGCCAGCAGAGCCAGCGCTGGTTTTCCGTTTTGGCCATTTGAGAATTTAATCCCATGATAAAATGATCAACCGACTAAAAAAACACTGTCAAGTAATAAAATGGCAAGTTTCCTCTGTCAGCTTATGCCTTGCCCCCTGTCCCGGGTGAGTTGGTGTCGAACCCGTCACCACAGGCTGGCACGCCATGTTGCAGACCACTTTGCGTTAACCTGCACGATATAACCTATCAACACTGACAACACACTGCAGACTAAAATGTATGTTTTACTATTATATTATGGAGTTATATTTACATAGGCACGTTTGAAACTAGACCGCTGATATTTAATCCCTTAATACAAATATCCGTTTGCCGTGTGGTGACGGCAGTAAGAATACATTTGTCACCACCCCAACACCTCCTGCGGGTGTCGTAAAAGTCGACTAAGGGATGGAAGTGTCACTGACAATTATTTGATAAAAGATTGATGATGGGCAGCAGCGTCATCACAGTGGACACATGTCATTACTACGATCGCCAATCCGCTTTCCAAGCGTGGCGATTATGAGCATTTACCTCCTAATGCGTCTATACTCATAGTTAATAGGAGAGGCCTACGTCCAGCAGTGGACTATCACAGGCTATGATGCTGATGAATACAAATATCCTTCGGATAAAATTATCACTATCTTCTTAAAAGAAAAGGACATTAAAACAATAAAATATTTTATTTAATCACATGATAAAATTATCTACTAAACTTTTTGAACAATGAAGAAAGTAGTTGTTCGATGTACATTGCCGTTAGGGTCATTGTCAGATTTAGGTTATCGTCTTTTCGGTGGACATGCCTAAAGTTAAGGAATTCCTGTACTAATTTTGGGATGAAACAATTGACGGTACAACTAGATTCCCCAGTCTGTATCCCTATGCAATCAAATCGTAACATAGATTTATAAAAGCTGTTAACTTTTGACCACCGAGTGGACAAATTTTGCTTTTCGGTTTGACAATGACCCGTTATCAAACTGTGGTCAAATCTGAATTTGGTTTACATTGCTATGTCAAAAATTCTAGACATTTTTTTGCCATCCAAAGCGGTGGGGGCTCAGTGGTTTAGACGTTTGACTTTCAATCCGGAGGTCGTGGGTTCAAATCCTCGCTCATACCAATGAGTTTTTCCGAAACTTATGTACGGAATATCAGATGATATTTACCATTAGCTTTTGGTGAAGGAAAACATCATGAGGAAACCTGCATACATCCGCGAAGAAATTCAAAGGTGTATGTGAAGTTCCCAACCCGCTTAGGGCCAGCGTGGCGTGGGGACTATAGCCCAATCCCTCTCATATATGAGAGGAGGCCTGTGCCCAGCAGTGGGACATTATATAGGCTAAAATATTATTATATATTAATATTTTTGCCATCCACCCGTGGCACCGAGTAATAATATTCGAATCCTATCAATTAAGTAATTTCCTTGCATTTACTTCAGCTAATAATCTCTTCCGTCAATGTCATCCTAATATTATAACTTTTTCAATTAGTTCCGAAATGATACCGACATCGATTAAAGCATGATTAAGGACTCCGGAGCTGTGGTTACGAAGTTTTGAGCGATTAAATGCCTTTCTGCGATGTTATAAAAATAACTAGGTTAATAGATTACGGGGACGGGCCCGTCTAATTGCTGTCTGTCAATTAAATTTTAAAAGTTTGAACTTGAAGCACTGACGGCAGGGCCGGATTTAGGGAGGGCAACCGGGGCTCCAGCCTAAAAAAATTAAATTAAGCTCGGAACATTCCGTTCGTTAACGCTAAAATTTAATTTCAAATAATTCTCGTTTCCGATTATATTTATATGTTCGTTAAATAATAAAATAATCTATACTTGTTTCCACAAAAAAATATTTATTGATATACTTGACTGAAAAAAAATGTCTACTTTATTTGGAAAATAATTGGGGGCCAGGGGGCCTCCAATCCTTTGTTGCCCCGAAGCCTCTAAACCTCTAAATCCGGCCCTGACTGAGGGCTAACACCCTTATTCATAAACGTCTTCTATCCTCCTAACTTAGCATGCCGCTAAGTATCATTCGTCCCTTTCGGTTTTATCAGTATGTCTATAAGAGTAAAAGGAACAATAGGTACTTACTTGCTAAGTTAGGAGACGAACATTGATGGACCCCAGACAGGACTGTACAGTCGCCATCAGATATATCGGGGTTGCCAAAGTGCTCAAAAATATCTGTGCAAGCCTCTACTCGTATTGCCATGTCATATACTTAACAAAGAAAAACCGGCCAAGAGCATGTCGGGCCATGCTCAGTGTGGGATTTCGTAGTTATTGAAATACGGCTGGGCCGATTATATTCGAAATAGTTTTATTTTAATGTAGAGGGGGGACACAATTTTTTTTTCTTCTGGATCTATTATCTTCGAAAATATTGACTTTAGAATTTTTTTTATTTTAAAACCCTTATTCTTTTTAATGATACCCCACACTATAGGTTTACATCAAATTAAAAATAAATCAACCCCACTTCACCAGACGAGTAGGTACCCGAAAAAAAATTTTTTTTGTCGTTTTTATTGTACCACTTTGTTGGCATTTTGGCTACGGAACCCTAAAAAGTAACGTGTTCACCAACGAAAGTAGTGGGATTTTTCCATCTTTATCTTTCTATAGGTAACTGATAGGTTAACTACGTATGTGTAAGGAGATACTTAAGTATGTTGCCCAGTTTTTACTCTGAAAACTTGTTCCTGGGATATAAAAGAAAACTGATATATCCTTCAGTTCACAACACGTTCACTTAAGAACACGTGTAAGCAGTGAACTAAACATGAGACTCATAACAAGCGAACTTATTCATAAATAATAAACTAGCAAAGAAAAGGAAGTTCATTTAAACTTATAAAATATCGATGCAAGATGCACGAGCAAGGCCAATACGAACTGAACACGAGGCGATATTAAAATAAATAAAAATCTTGGGACATCTTACACAAATCAACCTAGTCCCACGGTAAGCTCAATTAAGGTTTGTGATTTGGGTACCAGGCGACGATATATATAATAGATAGATACATATAGATAATTAAATACATAAACAGCCATGACCAAGGAACAAATATTTGTGATAAATAAATACACAAATAATGCCCTCGCCGGGATTCGAACCCGGAACCTTCAGCTTCATAGGCAGGGTCACACTACCCACTAGGTTACGGAGGCTGTATATTGAATATATATATATAACAAATTGAATCGACATCTCAAAAACGTCGAATATGGCCTGGATTTATATTTCGTCATGAAGACACAACATATGACAATTGCCGGTGCTTCTCGGGTTAGAGGTGTAGGGATAGGATTGGAAGCTGTTTTTTTATAAAATTTACTTACTTATTATACCTTACCTTCCTTACCTTGTCAGCCTCCGAAGCTGGCGGTTCCGGGTTCGAATCCCGGCGAGGGCATTATTTGTGTATTTATTTATCACAAATATTTGTTCCTTGGTTACGTGGCTGTCTATGTATTTAAGTATCTATATGTATCTATCTATTATATATATCGGCGTGGTACGCACGTCACAAGCCTTAATGGAGCTTACCGTGGGACTAGGTCGATTTGTGTTTTGTGTAAAGATGTCCAAAAATATTTTTTATTTATTTATTTATTATGACAATTTAAAAGCGCTTGTTGTATACTATACCTACTTGAATAAAGAATCTTTTGATTTGGTTTGTTTTGATTTGAATACAATTACTTCACGAACGAGACATGTGGACACTTAGGAAGACAAGGTTTCGATAAGTATACTCCATTTCAAATGCAATGGCCCGATGCCACATAAGACTTTGCAGTGACATCGGGCCATGGTATCGGACTAAAGGATTGAAGTGTCACTGACCATTATCTGATAAAAGATTGATGATGGGCATCAGCGTCATCATAGTGAACACATTACTGCGATCGCCAATCCGCTTGCCCAGCGTGGCGATTATGGGCATTTACCTCCTAATGCGACTATACTAGGCCTACGTCCAGCAGTGGACTATCACAGGCTGATGATGTTGGTACTATACTGAAAGTTTATCGTAATGGTTGGTAGACTCGGTCGGTAGCGAGAAGGTCGTCGTTCCGCTTCGCCCTGTATACCTAATCAAAAAATTTCATGTTTTTTATTGCAATTGATCCTAATATTTAATCAGGAACTGCGAAGTTAAATAATAACGTTTGTAATATCCTTTAGCAATAACAAAAAACGCAAACTAAAATTCTTCGCGCATTCCTTGTACGAGTAGTTCAGAAGAGATCGTTAAAAGGGTTTTTGTTATATAATTTGCCACAACATTTCCAAAACTTAAGGGATTTTTCTAGGGACTCAAGTATTTTAATAGTGTCTAGTTAGTCGCTATTTCGAGGCGGGTATCCTCACGATGTTTTCCTTCACCGTAAAGCACTTGTGAATATCAAATGATACTTAATTCGTATATAACTCTTTGAAAAAGTCATTGGTACGAGCCGGGGATTGAACCCACGACTGCTGTGGGTTCAAACTTCAAACCCACGACTGGTGTGTGTTTCACCGCTACGGTCACATTTTGACAAACCATATGACTAACATGTAGATATTCGCCGTTCATGAACAAAGTGATAATTTCCCGAACGCTTTTGACACATTGATGACATTCAACAAAGTGCTACATAAATTGGACACGAGTGGCAGACCCACAGGAAATTCGATATATTCGCTTTAACCACTCAGAGCCACTTAATGGTCTCAATGCTCCAAATGCCACAGGTCACGTTCTGAAAGTTCTAAAATATAGTTCCCAACAGTGTACATGACGTACATTTTGTAAGCAGGTTCAGCTACAATTAATGTTAGTGCTCCGTAGCTTCACCGGAAACACTTATACTCGTAGTTATTTTAGAATTATAACCAACGTGAGACTCATATTTAAATATTTATCAAACGGGTTACTCACATAATTTAAGTCGATAATTGCTCGACATGTTTCGATCCATTTAGAGGATCCGCACGTCGGACTTTGGTCCGGGTACTCCATGATAGGATCCTCTAAATGTATCGAGACACGACGAGCAATTATCGACTTAAATTACGTGAGTAACCCGTTTGTTAAATATTTAAATACTTATAATTATCGTTGTTGCCTTTACGTTCTAGCAAGTAGGTATGCAAGCACGAAAGTGACGCGTAATACAATAGATAATAAACGCGTGACCATCGTAAGTTCACAACTCATAACCCAGCTGGGGAGCTACCATGACCTCTTCGAGATTCAGTTCGGGGTCGGCTTGTCAATTTTTGACAGTTTATTCTATAGATGCATGCAGACCAAAAGAGCATTCGCTGTTCTATCCCCCTACTCTACGAAATTCGATCGTTACACGAAACGTGATTCGTTGATTTCGTAGAGTGGGGTATAGAACAGCGAATGCTCTTTTGGTCTGCATGCACCTTTAGACAAGTGTCCGAAGTAGGCGAGGATTTTTCTTTGTGCATTACTTTTATTTTATTTTTGGTAGGATAGGTTATTTGGAGTCAATTTATCTGTTTCTCTTGACGTCTTTAGAAAATGAATGTTTTAAGAAAACAGGCAATATTATACATGTATATACTAATGTAGATAACGAGCACTTATACTATTTACATGAAAAAATCAACCTATCACGGTAAAACCTCTGTACCTAACTCATAAGTAGTTAAAAAAATTAACAAAAAAATTATAAATATTAGATATCATTCATGAAAGTATTAGTTAGGTCTAAATTAGCTACATAGAACGGGAAAATCTGTATTAAATACGAGATTATGTGTGCAAGAGTTCACTTGTTTATTAAAATTATTTAAAGGCATTTTAACTACTTAATATTTTCTTCGGTTACCGCGAGGATTACACATGAAATAAAACTAAGAAAATGGATAAACTCGCGTATATTAATTAATTTTAACTTCATCCCGACGTTTCGAATACTTCAGCGGGCGACCCCAGACCACGAACCCAGTAAAGTGTTCAAAACGTAGGGATGAAGTTAAAGTTAATTAACATAAGTACGCGAATTTATCCGTTTTCATAGTTTTATTTCAGGCATTTTAACTATGAAAGTTTTTTGAAGTGTATTTTAATTTAAATTGTCGCGACCCTGCGGCCGCGAAATCACTGACATTTAAAAAACATTGCGAATCTGTATACAATCCATTATTGAAGGTCGTAGTTCAGGCTTTTGTCATATTAGTTCGGGAACATGCCACGAGATAACTTGTACTCGTACATATGGCACAGAGGCATTTGGTAAAGGTCACACAGGATCCAGAATAGCTATGCTGCACGTGTTTCTGAGGATACCTGTATTTTATATCTACTATAAATTATAGTTAGCTGTGTTATTTAGAGCCAATAGGATAGGTACAATTTAAAAAGTACTTTAATAATATTTGTTATTAAATACCTAAATATAAATATACAAATTGTAGAGGCAATGTCCGACAGAGCCCCAATACTCACTATTTTGCAATCATAACGTCATTAACAATAGGAATGTGTCATAAAAAAGTCAAGATCACACAACCGAAATATACTTATAAATTTTTTTTTTCCTTGATTTCTGGTTTGGTTCAATAGTACCTAAAATTTGCAAAGTTACTCATACATATGTATCAATGTAAAAGTTGCAGAACATTCTCAAAATTGCGGGAATATACTCGGAAATATTCGAGAATTTTCATCAGAATTTAAGAGTAAGTTCTCATTGAGAATGTTTCTATGAGAACTTATAAAAGTGTTATGAAGAATATTGTATTTCGTAATTGAGTAAACAAGGCATAAAATATACCTTAAAAGGCTTGTATATACCACGGTTTTGGCATGATTAGATTGCTTGTAAAATTTTAATTGCCGAGAACATTCTCTATAGAAGTTTTTGCAACTTTCGAAACTTCGGTACATTGCTACTCATATGATATTGTAGCGACCGAAGTTAGAGTCTAACCAGCGAGTGGCTGCACAAAAAAAAACCCGGCAAATTAAAAAAAACGTGACCTGGCAACGAATTCTCTACGAAATTAAATGACAGTTTGACAGTGACAGGTTAATTGATAGGCAAAATTGTTGCTGGTTAGATTCTATCAGCGCGGCTGGCGAAACAACCTGTATTTCCCTGAATAGCCCAAGGCTTTGACTTACCTCCTATTTCCGCAGGTTTAGTATTCAGCTCCAAATTCAATTTATTAGATTACTTTCCTCGCGGATTCTTTCTGGATCCGGTTTTGCAAGTCAATTTTGGCCTACTTCCTACCGGGAAAAGCTATTTCTTTATTAGAATTTTACATTTCCGAGATGTAATTATGTTATTAGCGGCGGGGAAAAGTGCTGAATTTGGCAAGGTACTTCGAACGAAAGGCAATTTGGCTCACGTTTCGAACGACTTTAAATTAAATATTAGATGTCATATACCGAAGCCAACCCCATTTGTGGGATTCGAACCCACGTCCTCAGCTTTAGCTGCTGATGCCTACAAAAATAAATTAACCCTTAAATGCATGGTGTACGATGTATCGTACATAACCAAAACGTAGTTGGTGTTTGAAAACTAGGTGGTTAATTTTGCAAGGAAATCTAATGAACTTTCAAACTTATTACTGATTCGTTGGCGTAAAGAACTGTATTAAAAAAACTTACATGTGTTTAAGCAAGGTGGCGGAAATTTGTTTTCGTTGCGCGCGTTTAGCGGTTTTTAACTAAGTAAGAAATATTTTTTTAATGGAATTTTGTAATTCATACCATAATGATTTTTCAATTACTGAATTTAATATACTTTTTAACCTAAAAATAAATAATATTTGCATGTTTTATCATGCAAGATTTTGCAAAAAATGTATAATTCTACCCAAAATATGTCCACAGATTTTTTTTTCTATTTTTCTCGTGCTTGCGACACCTTTAGGTATTTATACATTTTGTTTTTGGAACGAATAGAAAAAGTCATGCATTTAAGGGTTAATATACTTATTGGTTTGTAGCTACACTACCTCAAGGCTCAAAAGAAACTAACAAGTTCTATGGGTATAAATAGTATAGATTTAGAACGATAGAAAAAAATATTGTCACTAATAATGCAATACAAATTACCTATGTTGTGTTTATAAATGTTCATACAATAAAGTTATAAGGCTTACAATATCTATTGTAAGACTCTATACAAAAAGAAATGTGGCAAAAAGACAGTCTCAGCTGGATGCTGAAAGTCTCGCCTAATCGGCGTGCTTTCAGCGCTGGTTTTCAGCGTGTTCACTGAACTATGATGGTATGGTATATCGTAAATTATTCATCTCTGTACCTACCAATATATCTTTAATTATTTATGTATGTATGTAAATTATTTATTGTACGCAAATAAAACAGGTAAAAAAATACACATCAATTCGAAAAGGAATAAAGGCGAACTTATCCTTGTAAGTGATCTCTTCCAGTTAACCTTTGAGCAAAAGAGCAATTAAGAATTTTTTTTTTTTTAATACTTACCATGTATTTCGTTTTCGAACATTATATACTCAACTGGTGAAATATTTTGTTTGTAACTATATGTTGTCGTGCTGTTATGTTGTGCAGTTTCTGGTTGTTGCAAAGCAGTCGTACTTTTGAACAGTTTTCGAGGTTAGTTTGTTTTAGTACTAAATTAAAAATTTAAGTTAATGTTGTGGTCAAAGTTGTTTAAACAACACTTTTATTAAGCAGTATTTGATTGAGGAAATGAAATAATTTGAGTTGGCATAATTTATATTGATATTGACTTACACTAAGTAGTTGTGCAGTGATACGTCTACTACACGGTTCAAATGAAGAACCTTAAATAAAGCCTCTGTAGCCTAGTTGGTAGTGACCCTGCCTACGAAGCTGGAGGTTCCGAGTTCGAATCCCGGCGAGGGCATTATTTGTGTATTTATTAATCACAAATATTTGTTCCTTTCATCATGGCTGTGTATGTATTTAAGTATCTATATGTATCTATCTATTATATATATATCGTCGCCTGGTACCCACATCACAAGCCTTAATTGAGCTTACCGTGGGACTAGGTCGATTTGTGTGAGATGTCCCAAGATATTTATATTTAAAGCGGTTTTTTTCTGCTCCGAGTTACCCTGCAAACTTGCTGACGCGGCGCCACTGATACCTAATTACTACGAGTATAAAATAACGACCAAATATTTTACTTTCAGATTGTTTAATGAGTTATTTATATTAGTCATCCATCAACACCAAAGACACGCCGACTGCCATCAATCTTACGCAGGCATTCCGTGTGAATATTTTGCATTTTTATGCAAATTTATATTGTCTTTGCTTTTATTTTATACTCGTGGAGAGCAATCTTCTGAACTTAAGTCTACCGTTTTATAAAAACGTTTAAAAGGGTTCAAAATAAATAGAAACGAAACAGTCCTCTCTTGTACCCGAGAACGATTTTTTTCATTGTTGTAACACCTGCTTTTAATTTAGATATTTTTATAATATTTCTTCTCGGAAAGAGCTTTTTCAGTATTTATTGGTATAAAAGTGACCACCCTTTTTATACACTTAGTATATTGCTCCTCTACCCTTCTTCAGTTAGAAAATTTTGTCTGAAACAATTTATATAACCAAACCAAATTTATATAACACAAGCACACATCATGAACAACACAAGCACACATCATGAACAACACAAGCACACATCGTGAACAACAGAAGCACATGTAGTGAACAACACAAGCACACATCGTGAACAACACAAGCACACACAGCAACACAATCATAAATTGCATTTAACGATTTTATAGCTCCTGAAAACCACCATGTGTTTAACATATTCAAGCATTTCTTAAAAAGTTTATTACATTTGGATCACGTATTCGATATTAATAAAAAATGGTAGACCAGTAGAGATGCGGAGCTCGAAGATCCACCACATTTACCAAAATGTCCCAAAATGTGTGTAGGAAACGTTCCTTTTTTGTTACCGAACACTTTCCCCCAGATGATAAATCGCTATGATACTCCTGAAAATGATATTACTTACCTACTTTACAAGTATTTCTAGTGCACTTGGTAAGTATACCCAGTAAAATCACCCAGGTGATTCTATTGGACCACTTGTCTGTCATGAACCCTTGCATGTTATTCAGCAGGGTGCCCCAGAAATAATATTTCCTCACGAGAGATCGTACTCGTATTGAACGAGCTTATCCAGCGAGAATGCTTAGGGATGACATAAAACAAAAACATCGAATTTTGTCACCTGGTCGATCGGGTAATTTCAGTGGCTTTTGTGGAATTTTGGAATAATTTACTTACACTTGAAATTAAATTATAAGTAACTATTTGTCAGCCTCCGTAGCCTAGTTGGTAGTGACCCTGCCTACGAAGCTGGAGGTTCCGGGTTTGAATCCCGTCGAGGGCATTATTTGTGTATTTATTTATCACAAATATTTGTTCCTTGGTCATGGCTATCTATGTATTTAAGTATCTATATGTATCTATCTATTATATATATCGTCGCCTGGTACCCACATCACAAGCCTTAATTGAGCTCACCGTGGGACTAGGTTGATTTGTGTAAGTTGTCCTAAGATATTTATTTATTTATTATACTGATAATATAATAATTAAAATTAAAATTTTAATGAATTTAACTATTTACATGCCCTATTATATAGATATGGCCCGTCTAATTTATTTTAATTTTAATTTAAAGTCGTTTATCCCATTGTCATAGTGGTATTATTCCGTGAAGTATAAAAACAAAGTTTTGTAGTTCCTGCGCAAGAACATTTTACAGTAAAAATATAAAAAGTATCTAGTACCAAAAGTTTTAATCATTGGATAGTGCCTACGTCAAACGATTTTTTCTTTTTTTTTCGATAAAAAAAAGCACGGCTGAAAGCCTCACCGTGGTCCATATGATCGTTTGATAGGTCTATTTATAGGCGGTCCGGAGGCTGCGCGGATCAATACGGCAGTCCCGCGCCCGGGCCCGAGCTAGCGCCACGGTACGGACCATGCTGGGATAAGGTGAGCAAACCCTTACATAAAACCTTTTTTTCCAGAATTCCTAACTTAAATTACACTTAATATTTGTTGTTGTGTGTGAAATTAAAAAAAAATTGCCATATTTTTTATCAAAAAAGTGTTTTTTCAATGACAAGGATTTTTGTCGTGATACTTTTCTGAGATGGGGTTTTTATTGGGTACCTAGTAAAATTAAAAATTATTGTTAAAAACGACAAAATATAATCATGTTAAATTACCATATAAACAACTCTAAAATTAAAACAAATTAAGATTAATTAAAGTGATGTGCGATAAAATAACTAGTCAAACCTACGAATAATTTAATATTATACTTTTTCTCCTGAAACGTTATTTTAAATAGTTTATTGGGCATACAAATTTACTAACTAAGACCTGCCTTTTATTAACAAGTTTAGTAAATATCAGTATGTATCAAATGGAGTTTAAGAATATACAACTACGGTAAGAATTTCACATCTTTAATATGCAATTTTTTTATAACCTTTCTTTTCATTTGAAGTGCTAAAATTGTTTAATGGGCAACAAATGTGTGACGTAATAACGACTATCCAAATTAACTGTTTCAGCAATGTAACGTATCAAAATTATCAATAAAGATACGGTTTTATTTTATAGTTACCTTTATTGTCAATATCTAAAGACTTTAGTCTTTTAAGTAAACATTACATTTGCCCTGTCACGTGAAGGTAATATCCAAAATTCATATTTCATAGTTTCATACAACGCCCAATCGGCGCGTCTCTTGACCTATGCCGTGACGTCGGCAAGTTGACAGTTGTATTTATGGGTGTGTCTCTATGGTTTATGGCGCCCATTTCTGTCAGTTTGCTAATAGTACATTACTATAGAGGACGAGAAACGAAGGGTTACAAGCCAAGTAGATGTATCTAGTATCAGATAGGGATACACACCTTGTTTCTCGCCGAGATTTGCATAGTGCTTTTCTCAAATTTGCGATATAGTTCATTTCACTTTCATCGAAACTCATTATCTCACTCGTTAAATCGAGTTATATTTGCAAATTAGGTAACTCGCAAAACTCCGTCAACCAAGAACAAGAAAAAATTCGCGCCTAATTTTTTTTTTATCTGTTTTAGTTAACTTTTTACCTGGTGATATTGACATTAGTTCTAAGGTTTTTCTTTTTTTTCTGTGACTGAATGTCAAGACCCAGTGTCACAATTTTAAGTTCCAAAACAAAAGAAAGTTAGTTTGCAGGTCTGGGGGGTGACATACCTACCTAAATCTATGAAATTTCCTTACATATCATTTTAGCACATGACACCGGATACGTAGTATTTCCGGGTTCAATTTAAAGTAAGACATCAACATCCCGTAGCAAGTTTGAAATAAAATAAGTAAAAAAAGTTTTAAGTTAAACGATTTTTATTGCACCAAAAACTAGAAAATAAAAATGTATTGTATATAACCGTAGATGCTACTTTCTGTAGATTACTCACGTGAAACTAATATATTGTCACTGTAGGTAGTCTTCCCAAGTCGAATGCTGAAAGCCACGTTTAGCCTCTATGTCGGTGGATTAAGCGTTACCTAATCGAAAACTTTTACCAAACTAAAATAAAAACGTGGGGCGTACGCAATTGTGATTAAGTCACGTAAGTAAGTTTTGTTCTGGCCTTGATAAAAGCTATTTACCTCTGTTGTAGAAGTGATGGAACAGATGGATGATTAATTGCAAAATTAAAGCTACAATTACATATTTTAAACTTATTATAAACTTGTACGTTTCTTTATAATAACGCCCCACGTTTTTATTCTAGTTTGGTAAAAGTTTTCGATTAGGTAACGCTTAATCCACTGACATAGAGGCTAAACGTGGCTTTCAGCATTCGACTTGGGAAGACTACCTACAGTGACAATATATTAGTTTCACGTGAGTAATCTACAGAAAGTAGCATCTACGGTTATATACAATACATTTTTATTTTCTAGTTTTTGGTGCAATAAAAATCGTTTAACTTAAAACTTTTTTTACTTATTTTATTTTTAAGGTTTTAGTGCAATTGTTAAGATAATTTCCGATACTATACCTACTTATTCTAGATCAAAGATGTTGTTTATAATATGTAATACAAATTATGCATGCTAAGTAGCGCTTATACTCTCGCGCTTTCATCACGAATCACGACACATAATATGTAAACATAATGAACATTATTTTATGTGTGACGGGAGGCGAATCCCTGCTGAATAGATATTTTTAAAAATCCGACACTAAAAAAATGTTAATTAATAATCTCGAACGATAAATGAAAACCAAAGGCTGGGCGTGGTTAATGCACCTAAGCTTGAATGCCCGAAGTGTCTCAAATGGACGTGTTATTTATATAATAAGTTACCTCAGATAACAGAGACCTGACAATAAGGAATATATCAATCAATTTGGTTTATTGAGTAAATCAAGTTAAAATGTATATATTGTACACAATATACAAGTCGAATTTTGAGAATATAAAATATAAACTCGTTCTCTCAGTCGACCAACCGGAGGACCGCAGGTCTGACGGAATCACTCTATCAGATGGAAGGCCGCAGGCCCGACGGCTCTCCCTACGCGATCCTCTCACGCGCTGTCACTATCAGCTGGAGGGCCGCAGGCCCGACGGCTCTCTCTACGCGGTTCACTCACGCTGTCACTCTATCAGCTGGAGGGCCGCAGGCCCGACGGCTCTCTCTACGCGGTTCACTCACGCTGTCACTCTATCAGCCGGAGGGCCGCAGGCCCGACGGCTCTCTCTACGCGGTTCACTCACGCTGTCACTCTATCAGCTGGAGGGCCGCAGGCCCGACGGCTCTCTCTACGCGGTTCACTCACGCTGTCACTCTATCAGCTGGAGGGCCGCAGGCCCGACGGCTCTCCCTACGCGATCCACTTACGCTGTCACTCTATCAGCTGGAGGGCCGCAGGCCCGACGGCTCTCCCTGCGCGATCCACTCACGCTGTCACTCTATCAGCTGGAGGGCCGCAGGCCCGACGGCTCTCCCTACGCGATCCACTTACGCTGTCACTCTATCAGCTGGAGGGCCGCAGGCCCGACGGCTCTCCCTGCGCGATCCACTCACGCTGTCACTCTATCAGCTGGAGGGCCGCAGGCCCGACGGCTCTCCCTACGCGATTCACTCACGCTGTCACTCTATCAGCTGGAGGGCCGCAGGCCCGACGGCTCTCCCTGCGCGATCCACTCACGCTGTCACTCTATCAGCTGGAGGGCCGCAGGCCCGACGGCTCTCCCTACGCGATCCACTCATGCTGTCACTCTATCAGCTGGAGGGCCACATGCCCGACGGCTCTCCCTACGCGATCCACTCACGCTGTCACTCTATCAGCTGGAGGGCCGCAGGCCCGACGGCTCTCCCTACGCGATCCACTGACGCTGTCACTCTATCAGCTGGAGGGCCGCAGGCCCGAAAGCCCGCCCTACGCGAACCACTCACGCTGTGAGTCTATCAGCCGGAGGCCCGCAGGCCCGACGGCTCTCCCTACGCGATCCACTCACGCTGTCACTCTATCAGCCGGAGGCCCGCAGGCCCGACGGCTCTCCCTACGCGATCCACTCACGCTGTCACTCTATCAGCTGGAGGGCCGCAGGCCTGACAGCACGCCCTACGCGAACCACTCACGCTGTGAGTCTATCAGCCGGAGGGCCGCAGGCCCAACGGCTCGCACTACGCGATTCATTCACGCTGTCACTCTATCAGCTGGAGGGCCGCAGGCCCGACGGCTCTCCCTACGCGATCCACTGACGCTGTCACTTTATCAGCTGGAGGGCCGCAGGCCCGACAGCCCGCCCTACGCGAACCACTCACGCTGTGAGTCTATCAGCCGGAGGGCCGCAGGCCCGACGGCTCTCCCTACGTGATCCACTCACGCTGTCACTCTATCAGCCGGAGGGCCGCAGGCCCGACGGCTCGCACTACGCGATTCATTCACGCTGACACTCTATTAGCTGGAGGGCCGCAAGCCCGACGCGTCTCCCTACGCGATCCATTCACGCTGTCACTCTATCAGCTGGAGGGCCGCAGGCCCGACGGATCGCCCTACGCGATTCACTCACGCTGTCACTCTATCAGCTGGAGGGCCGCAAGCCCGACGGTTTGCCCTAAGGGAATCACTCACGCTGTCACTCTATCAGCTGGAGGGCCGCAGGCCCGACAGCCCGCCCTACGCGAACCACTCACGCTGTGAGTCTATCAGCCAGAGGTCCGCAGGTCCGACGGCTCGCCCGACGCGATCCACTCACGCTGTCACCCTATCAGCCGTGACCCTATGTGTCTATCAGCCGGAGGGCCTCAGCAATGACCTACGGTACTAAACCGTGGTCGTGTACAATGGGCCACATAAGAAGGCTCAAAGTCACCCAAAAGGTAATGGAGAGACCTATGCTAAGAATCTCTCTGCGAGATCGGATTAGAAATGTGACCATCCGCAGCAGAACCAACGTAACCGATATAGTTCTTCGAATCGGTAACTGAAGTAGGTGGGGCTCGTCGCGCGTGGAAACGATGGCCGTTGGGGCGGTAAGGTTCTCGAGTGGCGGTCACGTACCGGAAGGCGCAGCGTGGGTAGGCCCTCCCCCAAGGTGGACTCATGACCTGGTGAAAGTCGCTGGATACGGGTGGCACGGGGCCGGTCCTTGTGGCAATCTTTGGGGGAGGCCTATATTCACCAGTGAACGTCTTTCAGCTGATATGATGATGATCATTATATTTGAATCCGTATGTTTCTACCAAATATCTAAAGCGTATTTCAAAATCTACATATCGCTAAACCTAGCGGTTGTGGCAGTCAGTAACACTGGAGTATCAGATTTGAGGAGTTGGACGTTAGTATTAAATTTGCATGTTTCTTTTCTACCTATATACTTCATATCTAAAGAAGTTCTTTAAAATCAAGATATCGATAAAAGATAAACCTCGCGGTTATTGTAGGCAGTACTGCAGCATCAGGAGTGAGGAGTTGGAAGTCAAGATCAGGCTGTTAGTATTCGATTATGCCAAACATGCTATACTTTCATTTTCACGTGTCTGACACTCTTGGTTAAGGAAGGCAGTACGTCTGCAGCATCAGGCTTTGAGGATACAAGGATAAAAATATTATAATATTGCATTGTCATGGGGACTTGATAAGAGTTCCAAATTTCATTGATTTCGGTGCAGTAGAAGTGGTCGAAAAATCGATCACAAGATTTGAAGCATCGACGACAGTTGATACGCGGTGAAGCTAATAAAAACCGTTTAAAAAGTGTCTTGTTGGTTATGTTTTAACCGTTTACCGTGCTGTGACATTTTAGGATTGTATACTTGTTAGAACGTGACAGCAACGACGACAAACGATAAACAGGACTATCATAAACCTTACAAGACTTAGGCACTGGTCTCACCGCGAGCTACTAAGCTATGAACTATCGGCTATAAACACGAAGAAAAGATACCTACGCACTCCCGTGTAAATAAAAGAGACACGGCGATACTCCCCCAGCTATCACCGCCGGGCGAGTATCGCCGTGTCTCTTTTATTTACACGGTAGTGCGTATCTTTTGTTCGTGTTTATAGCCGATAGTTCATAGCTTAGTAGCTCGCGGTGAGACCAGTGCCTTAAACTAAAACATTTTATAACGTCATACTATAAACGCTTACTGTTAATTAAATCTCGGTTATTTAGATACGCTTAAAAAACATTTATAAAGTAGCAGTAGCAGTCGTGAGTTGGCCCTTATTTTCTTTTGAGTAGTATTTTCTTAATACATAACTATTATACTAACCAGTTATTTCGCCACGGTGACATGTGCGACAATTGTAAAATATCACTTTTACTTCTTATTTTCCGAAGGGTGATAAGGATAATTTTCGTGAGGTAGGTAAGAACTTGACAATATGTGGTTGGGCCTGTGTCGGAATTCCGCTATAATTGTCGTGTTTTTGTGGTAAATTGTCATTTTGCTTCGTATAAAGCTCTATCGATATATTCTCTTTGTGTTGGTGGCAAACAAAAACATGGCCACACATCATTTTGCAGGCATTTAAATAATTTGTCCCCTCACTAGCTCGTAAAGCGCTCGTTTATCCTTAAATACGAGCGGGTAAAAACGCATCTTATTCACATGTGAGGCAAAGTATTGGAGCATAGCGTGAAGTAGCATTCGTTTAACAGATAACAAAACGTAAAATGCTCATGAATGAGTCGTTCGAATTATAATTAAATAATTTGTTTGAGAATTTAGTGAAAAATACAAAACTTTATAAAATCATAGGTTTTAACCCATAAATCCTAAAATTCTATAAGTAATCTTTGTTTTAGTGAGTGAGGATAAGATAACTAGACGCAATTACAAAACGCAGAAAATGTAAAAATCTTTCTGCTTTGCCTCAAGGTTGACTGGTAGAGAATGCCGTATGGCATTAAGTTCGCCTTTTGTACTATAAGTTTTTCTTTTGTGCAATAAAGATTAAATAAATAAATAAATAAAATGTCAACGTTGTTAATGAATATTATAGGTTAATTTTTATTCACCGACTCGGACACCCCATAATGATAGCAGAACACTAAATCCTAAAATTCCATAAGTAATCTTTGTTTTAGTGAGTGAGGATAAGATAACTAGACGCAATTACAAAACGCAGAAAATGTCAACGTTGTTAATGAATATTATAGGTTAATTTTTATTCACCGACTCGGACACCCATAATGATAGCAGAACACTCTGAAAGTTGTTTATTTTACTATTTTATACCAATGCATTGGTGTGCAACTACAGGAATGTTCTAAAATCGTGCTGCGTTTACTTTTTAGTGCTAAGTTTACTCCGGCAAAATCTTGTATTAAATACATGATGCATTTCGAAAATTACTATCATTAAACTGATGATGCATGTAATATGAACAAATAATTACCTTTTTTGTGTTTTCTCGCTATAGTGAGGGGAAAAGCTTTGTGTTACACACAGGTGGAAATGTATTTTACTTCTCGTATGTTAAAACACTCGCTACGCTCAAGATTCTATTTTAACTATAGAATCCTTTCGCTTGTTCGTATGTATTTCAATTTCATACTCGCGGTTAAAATACAACTTTGCACTTTTGTATAACAAATAATTATTCTCTAAATGCCCATCTTGGATGTGTAATGCTTGTTTTGCCTTATAATTTTCGAATAGTTACGGGTTAGGTTAGGTTAGGTTTAGTTACAATTGTATAAAATACATACTTTGTGATACTTAAATCCGAGTTATTTAGGTATGCTTTCATCCGTTAGATCGAGATATATAGATTAAATATTTCGATTCAACCGGATCCAAAATAGACAGAAGCTGAATTTTTATTATAAAATTGTCTTCTGAATGTATCATTTTTAATCGACAAAAATAGTGTTTATGAAACTATAACCAGCTTCATTAACATGTAAAAAACAACGAAAATTATAAAGTCTTATCATGGTACATTCTTACTTTCACAATTCGATTTAATCCCACGGTAAGTTCAATTTAATTCAGGTTAGTTTAATAGTAAGCAACGACATAATCGATAGATCCAAATATATTATATAAAAAAATATTGTAAAAGTAATGAAAATAATAGTTTTATGTTACAGTCAAAAAACTAAAGGGTTTATAATATTTTTGAATATGCTCTTAATGTTTCTACACGTCGTGACGTCTACAAAAGGCTATGACAAATTACGAAGGGTAACTGGTAGCACTTAATATCTCTACACTGTACAGTCACGTCTAATAATATGTATACATTTCGGATCGTATGTCAAAGGCATAAGGATCAAAATCGTATACATATTATTAGAGCCAACCGTACACTCGTAGCAGTATGAATTCATAATTAGGAATACTTATTCTAATCCCGGATGTATAAGGCCGGCCTAAGAGTATTAATTCATATTCTGATTCCGGATGTATGTATAAGGCCGGCCTAATACTGAAACGCACGCACGTATATTGAAGCCAATGGAAGAGTAAAAAATTAAGAATTTTCATATTTTTTGAGCCAACGTTACATTTTTTAAGGTCCGTAGCCAAAATGGTAAAAACAGAACTGTCCTACCTAATCGGAAGTCCGAAATTGTTTCAAATAAATTCAAACGTCAATACAATAAATATCAATCCAAATTGTACATTAAGAATTATCAATTTTTATTTATTTTATTTAAGGTTATTTTATTCTTAAGTGTTTGTTTAGTTTTATTAAATTAATTATTTTGACTTATCTTCCCCATATTTTTATCAATTTTAATATGGTATATACAAATTTTAAACCCTGAAACAAAAAACATAATAATCAAGTACCTAGACTACTGTAATGAAAATTGCATTGCGGATGCGCGAGAATTTTCTTCCTGCAGCGGGCAAAGGTTGGTCCCATTCTGCCGCCGCGCCGGCGCTCCAACCGGCCAGTTACCGACCAGCTGCCTCCGACTCTGGTCGCAGCCGTTCCAAATTCAAACTTTACGAACGAAATACCGTAGACAGCTACTTTTTTTTAATTATACCTGCAGTGAAGCTATTTTAATTTGAGTTATTTATGAAAGTGCATTTGGCAAGCTCTTGCGTTTCTGCTATATAAAATGCAGTCAGTTTAGTGCGGTTTTGAAAATATTCGGCGAGTGTTTAATAGTTTTGGAGTTACAGTAATATAAAAGGTACGTTTTGATAATAGCGGGTTTCGTTTTTAATAATAGACACGGGTGTTTTTATTGTAATTATAAAATTGGTATTATTAGAATGTAAAATAAGTAATATTTAATGACCAATAATAAATAAACATGTTTACTGGGAAATAGCTTAATACCTACAATAATTAAATGTTAACAATAATAATGAAACTAAACTGAAAAAAAAGAAGAAGGTAAAAATTTACGCTATTTATTTAAGGATCAGTATATTTTATAAGTTAAAGTAATAATTGTAATATAGTGAAATTAATAGAAGAAAATGTAGGTTGATATATAGTATTTTATGCAATAGTGGTATTATAAGGGGTCAAAAAATGCGAGCGGCGTGAGTTGCGATACGAGCCCGAAGGGCGAGTATCGCAATTGAAGACGTCGCGAGCATTTTTTGAACTAATAATACAACGTTGCATACTATACTTTTTCTACGACTAAGTGGCATAGCATACACAGAACAAATAAAATATCATACATTACTGGACGCCACACATCTATTCCAGTTGTCACCAATAAACACCTAGTATGTATATAAACAAACTAAAATATTATTGTTAGCTCATACATACCTGCACTCCCAAAAGGAGCAGGCAGAACATAAGAAATTAATAATAATAATTAAACAAATCACATTTTCTAGGCACTGCACATTGGCATAAACTATTATGCGAATCGACTTAAATCAAACCTATAGGTACAGAACTGGGGGCCGTTCACGAACTTCGAAATTCGCAAAAGTCGAGCATCCGTTTCTATCACTCTAATAATAATCTTGTTGAAGTGACAGAGACAAATGATCGAAACTCAATTTCGAAGTTCGCGGTAGGACTTTCAACTGCTAGCGGAAAGCGGGAAGGTTTTTTTTTAATGCAGCTGTCATTGTCTATGGATAAGTTTGCTTTTAAAACCGCGCTTAGTTGCCAGAGGTAGAAATAAGTAATTTTGCATAATATGAACTTTGTAATTGGTACAAAAATATATTATATCACATTAATAATTTAAAAAACAAAACCTTTCTTTTAAAATTCTATTTTAACCTTATATTATTTTAATTTATAATTATTGTAATAAATAATCTGGTACTAATGTTGGTAGCAGTGTAAAAATTCGAAGATCGGAAACAAATTCAATATGGCGTCTATCACAGGTGTGATGTGGCAGTCTGTGGTAGCACGCAGTGCGTTTTTGAGTCTGTTCGGAAAGTGACGACCTCTGGCAGCGAGAGACGCCCATATATCTCGCGTGCCTTCTCTTATCGAACAACGCTGCGACATTACGATACCGGCTGAGAGTGCGTTTTTGAGAAATAGACTATAGACTTTTGACAGACGTAATTATGTATACCTTTACAATAGTGTGCGTAGCTATGTAACTAGCAAAAAAAAGGTCAGGAGTAGAAAAAATAAATAACGTGACGCAACATCAGTAAATAAATGCGTTTGAATAATTTTTATTGTTAATCACTTTTCTTAAATAATCAAACCACAAATACAACGCAATATATCTTTAACATTTTAAAACACAGACAAAATATTACTTATTATATATTTAATATATTTTTACTTTTAACCTAACCTAAAAATTTCGCAAACATCGAAATCACGCTTCACAAACACTGTTGCCAAATGTAACAGTACATTGACTGCGTGGGGACTAGACGGTTAACTATAGGCCGTGAGTTATTTACGCTGGCGTATTTCCAATCTCCAAACATTTTTTTAACACGCGATCTATTTGAAAAAAGTTTGAACTTTGCGCTATTTATATTACCGTGCAATACACCTCTAATTGGTATTCGCAATAGTGTTTTGGGCTTATTTTTACTTTTTCAAAGTCCTTTGAACACTTGCTTATACATATGTAGATATTCGTTATATTAAATATATCGTTATTTATAAAAATAATACGTGCATTACCACTGGCAGTGAGGTTTTGGGAAGCAGAATAAGCTCCGTAATGGATTTTTAAAGAAACAAGTTCATGTTTTAGAATTGTAACTAACGTGAGACTCAAACATATTAAAATATTATCGACCCGGGTTACTCACGTATTTAAGTCGATGATGGCTCGACATGTTTCGACCCATTAAGAGGGTCTTCGTCCGGAGCACCCTCGGCTTAGTACGCGTCGGGCTTTGGCCGAGGGTGCCCTCTTAATGGGTCGAAACATGTCGAGCAATCATCGACTTAAATACGTGAGTAACCCGGTTGGATAATATTTTAATATAAATAAGTTCAAGTTTCATAAGAATTCGTTCTAAGTAATTATAGTAGCACATAGTACTAGTACAAAGACATATATAAAAAAAAAATACTGTTCTGGAATTTTCAAATCCTACAGGACCTATTTCGACTCACAGGAAACGGGTATGCCCCTATTTTTTAGCCACCTTGTATAACCAAATCGTGAATTATTAAAAACATCGAGCTGAATCAAATATTCTATAAAACCATTCTATCGTTTTTATCACAAACATGAAATGAAACAATGTTTAGCTCGTATATTATAGTTTGTTTACCTAAAAAGTCCATTAACCCGACCGTCCAAACGTGACAAATGGGCCTGGACGTTATTGATGTTCCCAAACATCGACATGTACAGTAAATAATGTTTGCATTCTCAGGTGATATAAAAGCCGCCAAAAGTTCTAACACTTCCATTTAACGCTAATAGTAACAAAGTAATTGATAGTCCACCGATAGTTTGTTTGCATTTTTCTCTAAATGTTTTTTATTTCTTTGAAAAACACATTCACTTACAGTTCGTTTTATTAGTTCTAAAAAGGTATACTCTATTTTGACTTTTTTACATATTTTAAACAGAGGTTTTTAATTAAATTATATATCAATCTTGCTTAAATATTAAATGCTGTATTTTTATTGATATACGGACATTCCTAATTTATCAAATTAGAGGACCATTTGGTTTCTGTGTCATAGCCAAATAGTCCAAGATTGCAACAGGATAATGTTATAAAAGTTGACAAACCAACCCGGATAATACCGGTCCCGTATTTACCAACCAGTATCGGGCGCTCGTTTCGCGATAGAGTATTACAGAGGATCGAAGTTTCCGTGCCAAGAAACTTATGCATTTCATTTTCATTGCTTTATTTTGCCTGAACTTACAATAACCAGACGTACTGAACTTGAAACTCTTTCATGCTAGCATATTATTAAGTATGCAGTTGATCCGATATTTTCCCGAAACAATTAAATTTTTGTAGCTAGTAGTAGTAGCAGTCTCTCTCTTCCAGCTAACCTTTGATAAACTAAATGAATAATTATAGGTATGTAGTGTCCTCTACTTTTAACTCAATCAATTGATGATTTCTAAGAAAAAATATATACTTGTTGAGCTATTTCGGGGTGATTAATACCCAAATATATAAATACTCATACTCGTAATACTAATACAATTCTCGGTATCGAGGATTCATCGAAAAACCTGAAAAAGCCACTTTTGTAGAAATTGATTTCATTGCCCAGTTTTATCATTACATAATTCTTTCTAGAAATCAACTTGTTAGCAGTTAAGTGTAGTAGGCGAACTCAGTCTATCGTTACAAAGAAAAAGTACTAAGTTTATATGCGCTTGTTAGTAGTTAGTATATCTTGACTCTGGCCGGTCAAATTGGTTCAATAGTTTAAGTGCCTCTGTCCGTATGTGTGCAATATAATAATAGGAACATCTAAATAAGTACTTTAGTAGATACACCGATGCCTAATACTGGTATCGTGTTGTAGTTTTCACATTGTACTGATATATTAAGTTGAATGGTTCTGCGTTTAAGATATCTGTCAAAACGTTATTTAAAGTGATTTAGTTATTTAATCAGTAATATATTTCTACTGAGTCCAATCTGATTGACTTAGATCTAAACACTTGCATGGTGTTTCTTGCAAGATGAAATTATATATGCCGTTTTTGTGAATTAATACATTTATTTCTATATATATATTTATTTCTTATGTTCTATTTTTATAAGAATAAAATAAGACAGTTCAATATACAGTTGTTTGAAATATGACTCTTTAAATTACTCTCATACAGTGATGATTTTGTATGAATTATTTTTTATAAATTTTGTCAAGTTATAGGAATGATCCTACCGACTGCGCCCTTTTATATGAGTTGAAGGTAATGAAGATATTACGTTTAACAGACTTGATCTAAAAGTAGGTGCCAACAATGTTTATTAAATCAAATATCATTTTAAGGCCGCGGTTTTCCGTTTTATGTAGCATATTGGTGCGCCGATCACCGTCAGCTGTTTTTCCCACCCCCAAAGCATGTCAACACCCAAAAGAGTAAAGTAACGCAGTTTGGAGGAACTTTTAAAAGTTGTTTGCGCGTCCCAGCAGGCGGCGCTAATGCGCCTGCTTCCGCCGCTATTTCCGCTGACATGGCCGCCCTGATTCAATTTTCGCGTGCTCTGGCGACTTAAGGGTACAAAATGTACAAATATTTACGTGTGAGTTGTTTAGTGTATTTAGTAGTGCTTGTTAAGTAATGTGAGGAGAAAATGGGAGACGTTTTGTGTTGCAATGAAATCTCTCAGTTGTAGCTAGAACTTTATGCTTCATATCATAGTCTCGTAGGTATTTTATGTACAAATACACACCTAATGAATGCTAGGGAGTATGTACAAATGACCACGATGAACAAAACTTGTTTATAACATTTTAATATAAAGCGAAACAGATAGGAGGCAGCTATCTAATGAATAAACAAACGTATTTATTCCATTCTTTTCCAAGCAAAGAATACAAAAATGTAGGCCACGGGTTTAATTTAGGACAGAATAATATTATGGAAACACAAAAATATATAATGAATATTAACTATTACGTAGATACCTTTTGCTCTAGCTAAACATACATTTATTCGAAAAAAAAATGAAAACTACCTAGATTGTACTTTTTCCATATACTCGTAATATAACAATTTTCTAGTGTAAATTAGGCTTTCAACCGGAATCTTTATTATTCTTGTCTAGTCTCGTATATTTTATTACTCCAATAAAATAGCCTAGCTTTGCTCCATTAGTAAATAATAATTACCTCTGGCATCACTAAGCCCCACATTTGGCGTCATATAATAGTAACAATTTATGTCTTGTCTGTTTTGCATATCCCGTATAATTTACAATACAGCCTTAACTGTTTGAGTCATTATGAATTATTGTCCAATGTCCCTTTTCTAACTCGCTATGCAAATTACGGCATAATTATTTTGATGCTTCATATGGAAATTATACCATAAATTATGATAGTAATATTACATTAACCAAAATTTAATGTAACATAATGTGAGCGTGTAACGTGTAATCACTGACGAAACTTATTAAAACAAAAGAAAAATAATTATGTTCCTGACATACACGTTACAAAATGTTTACACATTAGGTTAGAGTTGTAATGAAAACAATCATTCGATTTTACAATTTAAAGTACTTGTAATAAAATATGTTTTTACTGTATATATTTAATAAAAAAACGAATAAAGATGTGCAATACAATAGTGATCATAGTTAGTTTTTTTATAATCTGTCTATGAGTAAATGGATATAGATGTCGTCCCTCATTTGGGTCGGATGAAAAGTATTTTCCATTGAAATACTCTATAATTTGCGTCCTCTGACAAGTGTAGAAGCGCATATCAGTTTAGACATTAAAACATACAAATTCAATAAACATAGATTAAGAGGAAAGTACAAAAGACAAGGAAAGTTGATTATAGCTTAGTGTTCATAAAACATAAAACTGTGATATACATGAAAGACAGGTACGGGTTCAGTCCAGACAGGCGTAAATTCAGTAATATTCCAGCCAGTAATAGTAAATTTCAGCCATAAAAGTGTTGGACCTGTTGTTCCTTAGCACTTTATTCCTTAGCGCCGACACTAACGGCACTAGACAGCTGGCACTTGCCACTTGGCACGCTCGGCACTCGTTCCCGCAGGATTTAGAGCTGTACGTAGCTGCGAAAAGTACTTTCAATAAGCCAATCAACGTTCTGAATTTGCTGTTCTATATGGGAAATGCTTGAAACGTAATTAAAGAGTATCGTGCCAAATTTTTGTTTCTCATTCAGAAATTTTCCTCATTCGTAAGCTTGCTGCGATTACATACTTTCATTATAAATATAGATAAGTAGAGAGTATTGTAAAATAAAGGTCTGTAATTCCATCGTACTGAGAATACTACACGTGAATAAAATAACAAGACATTAATTAAAATACGATACAAACTCGTCCCATTGTGTTTTAATATACTATGATGCTTAAGGGCTAAGGAATTTACGAATATTAAAATAAAATTATAATTATAGTCTTGTAGAATAGTAACCTATATTTCAGGCACATATTTTACTCTGGTATATTTTCACATTTCGGAATTTTGGTTATCATAAACAAATAGATGTCATGTACAGAAATGCCCTCACTGCTTTATGGTTGACCTAATACCTATATAGTTTATATACATATATTAAAATAGGTTAATATAAAAGAAGCATAGATTTTTTATTTACCTCCTATAGTAAATAGGATGTAGTTTTACGTTTCCCTGTCGCTAACTCGCGCTTTTACTCCAATTGATGTCAAGTATAGATATAAAACTTTGATTGTATAAATACATAAAATATGAAATTCGAGTTCCCGAGGACAAACACTACAGCGAAACATCATCTTATTCGTAACGCCGTCTAAAAGTCTAGCGTATCTTTATATAACATAATACACCCGTAATACATATATACACACATACGACCACCATACACACATACGACCACCATACACACATAACGAAGATGTGTATCACGCGCGTGTATATCGCGTGTTGGGCCTCTGAGGCTCTAATTTGTACAACTTTATCAAAATTAAACGACTTCATGCGACGGGAAAATATGCGAGAGTTTTAAGTAAAGGCTTTTAAGACAAGTGAGACGGTCTCGTTTTCGCGTAAATGTTTTGTTACAGATTATAATCATGTAAATTTTACTTATACAGGGTGCTCGCAAATATTGCGAGAGGTTTTAACTACCTATGCATTTTAGACATCAAAATAAACATTAAAATATATATTGTATAATATGTACATAAATTAAATCCAATTAATCTACCGACAAAGTTTCCTTGTAATCTGCATTAATGATGTCTGCCGTAGTAGATTTTTTCGCATTTCGTCTTTAAAAAAGTGTTATTGTTTTTTTTAAAGAAAGTTCTTCGGTTACCTCGAGGGTTACTCATGACTACCAGACCACGAACCCTGTAAAGAATTCGTAACGTCGGGATGAAGTTAAATTTAATTAATAAACGCGAGTTTATTCCGTTTATCATAGTTTTATTTCATGTTATTGTTTTGTTGTCTTTTTTATATAAGTATACCTACCTAAAATATGGTATACTTGACACATGCCAATTCCTGCCACATTCCCGGGAAAGGGCCATAACACAGATAAAATATAGGGAAGATTCCGTGTATTAAGACATACTTGAACAAACTATTGTCATCCTTTACCATCTCAAGATGTATTCCATAAGGAAAAAGAGACAAATAAGGTAGTTCTACTCGGTCGTGAATTATATCACTGACTCCATTTTCTTGAACAATGCTACCAACCTGACTAGATAAAATGTCATTACTATTAGTGTTGTCCAGTCTTCATCGTATGCTTTTATCGGCAATAATAATATTTTTACCAAATTAGGTAGCGATGAACAGTGGGAATAAACCTTATTTCCTACTCAGAATCACGATCTTCTGCGATCCTTAATATGTCATGATTTCTAAATCTGCATTTTAGGATAAAAATAAAATCAAAAAATTAATGAAATATTTTATTTAATTAAAATGTCAAATGTCATAAGAAGTGTTCTGTCTAAAACGTATGCCACTAGTTGGCGCCACTTAGCGGTAAGGTCCCGCTAAGAAACACAATTATCTAGCCTCAAAGAACAATTAACTAGAAGGTCATTTTATTTTTTTACATAATTTTATTAACTTGTACAAATCATTTAAACACGAAGGCGCTCTGAGAATTTAGACAAGTTTCTGGACCTGACGCCTCAGTGCTGCCGCCCTGATGAACGGCATTTCAGAAAACCCTCATTATAACATGTTTTACGGAACTTATCATCCCTTAAAGCATACCTAACAATTTTCGTATGATGGCTTCTTTATAATTAATCGGTCTACACAAGTATCACATGAGTGTCATTATTAAACTAAACTTACTTTACTTTCTGGTTGTCATGACATTGGATGATTACCAAATATAATCACTTATGAACTACGTCAGAATGTAATCACTTATGGGTACGCCCTTGCCTGAAACAACAGCTTAAAAATGTGCGGAGCATATTTTTGAATACTTTTTAGGGCACCAGTCGTCTGCCTTTTTGATATTTTTGACCCATATTAGCCTTTGTTCAGTGTCCTGTGGAAACCTGTTGGAAATTAAAAACATCGATTCATTTTCTGAGTTGGCTATCAATAGATTTATCGATATCACGATCGATCTCTTAAGTACAACACTATGCAATACAAATATTTGAATCCCACTATTTATAATTACATTACGAATGCAAATACGAATGGTTAATTCACAAAACTACACACATGTATCCGGCAACAAATATTGAATAAGATTTTCCTTATTCAATATTTGACCTTAATAAGGTTCGAAATTTTAAAATTCAAGTCAAAACTAAATTACCGGTGAAACGTAATGTCTTTATTTTGTTCATTCAGGTAACCCTGGCGGTTTTTACACCCTGGAACCACACAAGTCATCACTTTTATCACATTCCGTGCACTTATCGAACAGAAATATACATGAAAAGCTTTATTTTAATCACTTTTACTATTTGCGGTTTAGGTGCACTAGTATACCCAAACAAAGATCGTTGACAGGCATTGCCGGCGTCACCCACAGATATAATAGACTCGGTCAATTAAATTAATATGTCTATGGGCCATAATTCCTGACATGTCAGTAAAAATCCTTCAAATGACAATTGACAACGTCAAATCTTAAAATTCCTCACATTCTGAACGGGTTCTGTAAAAGCTCTACCAAAGCTCTTTCTAAGGCACAAATTGCCTCGCCGCCTCAAATATAATTCATTGCTAAAATTGTACTATAAAACCTAGTAATTACAAAAAAGGCGAGGCAACAATTAGTAGGACATGTTCAACCTATTTGAAATGGCAGTTGTCCATGCGACCGGATGTCGTGACATGTCGTGATCACGATTTACCCCCAAGTGGTGTGTAATCGTTTCAGCACGAGTTCCGCTTTATTCTGTTAGTGGGAATGATAACACAAATATAAATCAGAAACTTTATTGGTTCGCACCTTATTAGGTACAGTTAGCATTGTAGCATTGTACGTAGGAGAAGTTTCATAAGTTGCGAAACTTTGCATAGAGAATTCTCAGCAATTTAAATTTTACAAGCAATCTAATCATGCCAAAACTATTGTAGGTGTATTTTATGCCTTGTTTAATCAATTGTGAAATACAACATTATTCATAACACTTTTTTATAAGTTCTCAATTTCTTATGGAAACATTCTCAATGAGAACTTTCTCTTAAATTCTCGGAAATTTTCGAGTATATTCCCGCAATTTTGAGTATGTTCTGCAACTTATATATTGCTAGGTGCAGTTCTCAAGACGGCTTACCCCTTAATAGATTATTTTATAATATTTAAATAATTATAAGCAGCCCCAAGCAAGAGGTTGACGGGTTGTAGCAAGTGTACAACAGAGCAAATTTCTCCACAGTTGCTCTACGTGTTACATTCATAACTCCGTGCAAGCTATCAAAATATCCGCGACGTAATAGCTCCTGAAATTAAAAGTAGTGCCAAGCAAGAGATTGACGGGTTGCAGCAGGTGTACAAAAGAACAAATTTCTCCAAAGTTGCTCTACGTGTTGGATTCATATCCCCGTGCAAGCCATCAAATATCCGGGACGTAATAGCTCCTGAAATTAAAAGTAGTGCCAAGAAAGAGATTGACGGGTTGCAGCAAGTGTACAACAGAGCAAATTTCTCCAAAGTTGCTCTACGTGTTAGATTCATATCCCCGTGCAAGCTATCAAATATCCGGGACGTAATAACTCCTGAAATTAAAAGTAGTTCCAAGCAAAAGATTAACGGGTTGCAGCAGGTGTACAACAGAGCAAATTTCTCCAAAGAAGCTCTACGTGTTACATTCATATCTCCGTACAAGCTATCAAATATCCGGGACGTAATAGCTCCTGAAATTAAAATTAGTGCCAAGCAAGAGATTAACGGGTTGCAGAAGGTGTACAACAGAGCAAATTTCTCCAAAGTTGCTCCACGTGTTGGATTCATATCCCCGTGCAAGCTATCAAATATCCGGGACGTAATAACTCCTGAAATTAAAAGTAGTGCCAAGCAAAAGATTAACGGGTTGCAGCAGGTGTACAACAGAGCAAATTTCTCCAAAGAAGCTCTACGTGTTACATTCATATCTCCGTACAAGCTATCAAATATCCGGGACGTAATAGCTCCTGAAATTAAAATTAGTGCCAAGCAAGAGATTAACGGGTTGCAGAAGGTGTACAACAGAGCAAATTTCTCCAAAGTTGCTCCACGTGTTGGATTCATATCCCCGTGCAAGCTATCAAATATCCGGGACGTAATAGCTCCTGAAATTAAAAGTAGCTCCAAGCAAGAGATTAACATTAACAAGTTTAACAACAACAACACAATGACAATCTAAGCTAGCATAGGCAAACCAGAGCTTTTGCAAATATTACTGTCATAAACATAAAACAAAAACAGAACAAAATACAGACATTATCATTGGTGTCGTGACAAGTGTTGTCAGTATAATGTAAACCATAAATTAACACTATTATACCCTCAAGTCCTATATTCTAGTCGAATAAGATAGCACGTCCAAAACAATTATGCATCCGCCAAGAATAATTAAAGCGACATCTATATGTCAGGGCGGTCATTACTCACTGCCCGCACCACCTGGCATCATTTACAATATTCCACGTCATATTTGTTTACAATGCGACTATAATTATGAAAAACGAGGGGAAATGATAACCCTTTTCTCGGTGAATTTATACTTTATTTGTTGAGGAATAATGCCACAAAATTGTGTGTATGAATACGTCGTTATTTAACTTTATGTCATTATCATCAAGGACGAAGGGGCATTGCAGTAAGTTGCCTCGTTAAGAGCATTATTAAAGGTACAATGACGGTTATACACGTGTGTAAACTTTTCCCGTATATCATTGTAATAAAAGGAAATTGAGAATGGTTTTAAATACAAAGTTTTAATTAGTTTAATTGATTTAATACTGTTAACTAGGTGAAACATGTAACACTGCATGTTATCTACGTACAATAAAAAAATAGTCCTTTAGGATCATTTAATTATTTTTTAATTAGCTTAATATATTTTAGTAACTGTAAAGTTTTATCGTATTATTTAGGTGTTCGTCTGACGATTTATATTGGTGTAATTCTTGTTGCAATGTTTCGTTGCCCAACCGTTCGTGATTAAAAAAAGCATCTAAATCACACGTCATTCATACAGGGTGAACGATATGAAGTTTTACCAAGTAGATTTTTTTTAATTCTGTCAAAATAACAGCGGCTTATTATCGGAAATATGTTTTGGACACCGCATTTGATGTCTTAGGCACGCAAAAATTTGGGTTGTAGACCGCGAACATAAGAACGAAACTGAGCTTCGGCTTATAAAGCTCGTAAGAACCCAAAATGGCTAAAAACCTAATTTCACGTGTCATTTCTGCAGTGCAGTGAGTTTCAGACTTTGTGTCTGGTCTGTTTTGAAGAGAAAGATGATAGCAATTAAACATGCTAGTATAAATGCAATGAAGAAAGCGATCGTATTTCACTGGCACATACCACTACCCAGTGGTCACAAACGTGCTGCGTGCAAATATTTTTTTACCATTTTAAGTCCATAGTCAAGGCAAAAGGTGGTATATTGACTAAAAGTAAATTTAATCACAAATTGTAATATTTTTCCTCGTTTTTTCTTACTTACTGTAATAAATTATTGCAACTAAAAAATTGCAGTCCTTTGAAATTGGCAACACTTCATATCGTTCACCCTGTATTTATACTTAAATTTTAGATTCTGAGCCATTTTTTTAAATATTTCCAACCAACTTCAAAAAAAATCGGCTGAATGTTTTATATTTTATTACCTCCGAACTTTCTCTGGCTGAACGGATTTTCATGATTATTTTTTTATTTGAAAGCTGGTGCTTTTTAATTCATGGAATGGCAGCCATGAGAAAACCCTATAAGTCTTAAATTTGCCCCGTTGGCACCAAGTCGAAGTCTATTTTTTTAATTTGGTGAATATTTAAAATAATTATTCGCAGCTAAAATGCTGAGTGAGAAACTTAATGTCATAGTCATATCATGTTCCAACAGCATGGATGAATTAATGATCATAAATGCAAAACAGACTCTTATACATGCCCGAGTCTATCTAGATTTTATAGTACATAGACAAATTGTTGAATTTTCTAACCACGGGTTAAAAGTAGCAGGATTTATGTAATTACACGTAGAAGTTCATAGAGTAATAATTATTTTGTAATTGACGGGTTAACTTGAACCTTTAGCCCCACAATTACCTGTTCCCCGTAATTCCCCGCACTCTAGCAAGTGGGTCGCCGCTCGCCGCTGCATTATAAATAAAGTGCAGCCATCGACAGTCGCTCAACTACGGCCGTATTCTGTGGAAATGCCTAATTTAGGCCAGTCAGTTCTATTAGAGCCCTAACTATACGATTTATGTAAAGATTTCCCTTATAGGTACTGGCATAAAAGATGCTCCAAGAATCTGTCCCAATTAGCATTGTATCGAAAAGTTTCATAAGTTGCGAAACTTGCATAGATAACGTTCTCGGAAATATAAATTTAACAAACAATCTAATCAAGTCAAGACCGTACCAGATACATGCCTTATGAGTTATATTTACTGCCTTGTTTACTTATTTACGATTTTAAATAATTATTTATAACACATTTTTATAAGTTCTCATGGAAAAATTCTCAATGAGAACTTACTCTTAAATTATTATAATACTAGCGACCCGCCCCGGCTTCGCACGGGTACAGTCGAAGACAAAATAAGGGGTATACAAAAACGTTCAAAAATATGTCCCAGTGCACTCTAATTCTGTGTAATAAGAACGTCGTAACATATTTATGAACGGATTCTTTCGATACTTATTTTTGCACTTGACTGTACTATACCTACATAAAAACCTTCCTCTTGAATTACTCTACCTTTTAGTTAAAAAAAATCTCATCAAAATCCGTTGCGTAGTTTTAAAGATTTAAGCGTACAAAGGGACATAGGGACAGAAAAAGTGACTTTATTTTATACTATGTAGTCCCGCAATTTTGAGAATGTTCTGCAACTTGTACATTGCTAGTCCCAATCAGTGGGTAATTTGCAGAAAATATACACGGTGGAATTTAATCGGTGAACAGGAACCCATTTTTCTAATTCAGTAATCGATGGCGGTCACGTTTATGTAGTACTTAAGTGGAACCAAGTTTTTTTTAGCATAATTTTTTTTTAATGTTGAAATTAAAATTTATTGTCACCCTACTAATGGTTTAGTCTGAAAAGTTTAATACCTCTTTTCAAACTATCAGCCATAGAAACTTAAAACATAAATGAGCAATAACCGCTCACATGCTTTAATTTTTGCGATAGACTCTATTCCTATGTAAAATAAGAGCGATGCATGGCTGATAGTTTGAAAAGAGGTATTAAACTTTTCAGACTAAACCATTTAGTAGGGTGACAATAAATTTTAATTAAAGTTTAATTTCAACATAAAAATTTGTTATGCTAAAAAAAACTTGGTTCCACTTAAGTACTACATAAACGTGACCGCCATCGATTACTGAATTAGAAAAATCGGTTCCTGTTCACCGATTAAATTCCACCGTGTATAACTTAACTTATTGCAATTTTTATTGTAAAAGGTACAGAGTCTTTTCTATAAGTATAATATTGATATTTGATTTTCGTTCCCATTTTTTGTTACATTTTTTCGTGCATATCGAGTAGGTAATGTAGGCATGCATAGTTACGAACATTGACGTCTAAAGTGTTGTAGAGCTCCGTAACAGTGCCTCTAAATATCTTACATTGATATACCTAAATGACAAATAAATAGTAGGTACGTTTCAAAAAGTATCGACTAACGAATGTTTACTGCTTAGTGAATAGTTTGTCAATTTGTTTTTGGACGGGCGCCATCGTTATATAGACAGCCGAGGGAAAATCACATGGAAATCGCCTACAAATTTTAAAATACGCGACTTCAGACAGTTTTTATGTAACATAGGTCATTACCCGCGAGAAATGTTACCGTAGTCTGTAGTACATTGCCCGTCTAGTTTAAATAACAGAATGTCTTAAATAATTAAAATCGTGTGTTCATAACTTTTTGACTGTAAAGATTATCTTGTCAAAGAGAAATATCTCAACAGTTTCATTATATAGGGTTACGCTCATTAGAATATACTTAGCTAATTACTACAATAATAAAAAAATATAAGAATTATACTTATATGCTATTCTTTTTAGGGTTTTTATACATTTAAAACCCAAAATTAAAAAGGAAAACCAAACATTATTACTAAACTTACCTCCTTAATGAATTACCTATTTATTTATTATTGATAGGAAAATATTAAATAAACATGATGTGAAAAACTATATTCCAGCATTTGGTGGCTATACATACATACCTACACTTCTACAGAGACCGAAAAATAATATTTAAATCAATGCAAAAATTCAACGCGCTAAAAACTAAACATTAATAAAATTGACTCTGCTCCGCCTCAGCCAAATTATCTTGGCATATATGTTGGGTCGTATTCTGTAGGACTAGAAACTTATTCACAAAAAAATACGTAAAAATATTCTGCATTGACTTGGATATGCGCCGCCAAACTGTCTGCAGAGATAATCACACGGAATAGCGCAATACTTATATTTTGTACAGACAGTCTGCCTGCGACCACGGGTGTAACGTCATGCTCGAAACGTCAGGATATAATTAAACGTAAGTTTACGCGATTAAGACCCGTTTGTCTTTAAAATATGAATCGTGAAAGTTTAAATCAATATATAGCGCAATACTTGTTTACGTGACATTAGACAAGTATATATTGTGAGAAGTAGGAGTTTTTGTAGTAAATATTTAATTTTTTTTTTCACTTTTCAACTTTTTTGTTTTCACGTTAGATCGTGGTCGATTATTGACTTTTGAGTACATGAAATCAATAGTTATCAAACATCGTTATAAAATGTTTGGGGAGCGATTTCTGACTTTAACGTGCTCGATCATTGGTGGTAGAGTCACGTGGGGTAAATGCAAGCGGTGGGTAAAGTACGCGATACTCGTAAGATTCATAACATGGAGAGCATTAGAGTGATCGGAGTTGATCGGACAGCCTATGGGATGGATGGTTTGAAAAATCCAGGACCCATCATAAGTGAACTAGGATTATTTGCTACATTGAAACATACCGGGTGCAACTTAAAAAACCCTACGCCAGGTTTAATTTATGGCCCGTGTTAGATTTACATACTATAATTTATTCACATGTGTTTTTCTTAACAGTAAAGTAATTGAAATTGAATTTATACTCTTATTTACTAAATTGTATAGACTGCATGGTCAATTCTAATAATCTCCTCCCATCCCAAAGCGTGTCGCACCTTACAAAACTTCGTGCCCCCTGAGGCCTATACCATAAAACTTTACAAGCGTACAATTCTACAAAATTGTATAAATTCCCATACAAAAAGTTGACAATTTTGTAGAATTGTACGCTTGTAAAGTTTTGTGGTATAGGGGCCTGGTATGCCGGCTTGTCTGAAGCAGGCTTGTTCCTAGCTGGGTGTTACATATGTTCATGGTCATGGATTGTTCCAGACGGAGGATGGACGTGTCGCGGCCATCATGCGCCGCCCTCTTCTGCCTGCTGCTGCTCTATTTCACACAATTTGCAGAGTGAGTACTTACACTAATGTACAATAACTACCCCACCTCCTCCAGTGAATGTGTCAAGCGTCGACTAAGGGACTGAAGTGGCACTGCCCTTCATTTATTGAAAATGGATGATGGGCAGCATGGGTAGTGGACACACTTGTAGAATAGAATAGAATAGAATATATATTTATTGCAAACACACTACAAAAGCACCTTAATTAAAATACATCTTACGAGCTATCAATTACATGGTAATAAAACAAAGAATGAATACAATACCACAGAGAAATATAGGTGCCGCTGTAGTTACTGCAAACGGACACCACTCAGCATAATGCTATGATAGTAATATGCCACAGCGCTGGTCTTCCGTGGTGCCCGGCCCTACTTGTGATCGTCAATCATCTTGCCTGACTTGGTGATTATGGGTATTACCTCCAAATACGTACAAACCCATACATAATGAGAGAAGCCTACATTCAGTAATGAACTCGGAATACGCTGATGATGTGATGATCTATGGACCTACTTTTTCAAGCTAAACTAATGCCTTCTTTGGGACTCCACAAATTTAAGATTGTGTGATATCTGACTAATGAGATAATACTCCCGGTTTGCCACATTTAGGATCCATTGATAAGGTTTCGATAATACCTAATTATAAAAACCTTTATTTCTACGCAATAAGAGAGAAAAAGGAACGATTCTGACGACCCTGATGATCAGCGTTAAGGCGCGATTATGTTTAATAAATTCGAATGCGTCGATTAGTTTGGTGATATCCTTATGAAGTTATGATAGGTACCAAATTTCTTTTTAGAAAATTTTTGATGAAAAATTGCCATAATGTGTAATATTTTAAATCCTATTTCCTCCACGTTTTATTGGCGGAAATAGGATTTAAAATATTAAGGAGTCTCAAAGTATTTCGCGAATACAATTCCTCAGATATAAAACCTTGAAAAGTTTTGTGACACGGATATCTTTATTACGCAAACACGAGTAATGGCTGGTTCGATACCATCGACAATTAGGGTAATTCGGGGCACAATCAACCCTTCATTTTACTTTCATATTTAACTATCGGTTGAATTTCCTTTTCTTGCTTCCGTCGTCATTCACGAATGAGGTGAACAATAATTCATTGGCATTATTTATAGGGGCTATTACAAATTATGGAGGTTATAGTGCACAATTTGTTGACGCTAACTGTCAGTGTAATTTGTTCAATGATTCTACTAAATATTATTATCAATGCATCTGTCAGGTGTTATTTTTCCTAATTATGCGAAATAATAGGCAAAAATATTAAAAAAGGTGACAAAAAGGGAAAGTTATTGATCTTTTGAAAAAGGTGCTTTTCTACTGTCATGGTACAGAATCGATTTACTGGAATTGTTTTTTTTTAATACATATTCTGCAGAACGACTTTTTATTTTATCGTAAATGTAATGTAAATGGCCGATTTAATTTCTCAAACAAACCAATGTTATTTTTTTAAGTTATTCAATGTTTCATTTATTGCTACGTCTGTTAATATTTTATGACAAAAACACTTCCCTCCAAACAAAATGTTAAATAAATGATGTCACAAATTCTACATACGTCATATGAAATATTCATTATGTCGTAAAATGTGAAAAATGCTGTTGGGAATGGGCGGGAAATGGTAGCAGGCATAGACAAATTACAGCATGGGATAGCCGTCGAAACATTTCGAGAGGATGAATGGAATTAGCCGAGTTTATGTTGACGATACATGTAAAAATGTGAAGTGCTTCACGATATAATTTGTAAAATGGTAAAACTGGTTTTTAATATTATGTCAAATAAAAGACATATTATTTTTTTGTTAAAGAGTAAATTATGCGTTTATGGACTAAGCAACTGTTCTGTTAAAAGCATTATTCTTTGAAGGTTAGTAAAACATCAATTACTTGGTTCTAAAAACGTCCCTACAGCTGTAACTGCAAACTTGATATTTCTGCCCACAGTACAACATTCACACGTGTTACGTTTTCCAAACAGAACAAACGCCAAAACAAATCAAACAACAAGACACGATCGTTTTCAACACAAGAAACTTCAAACCAACCTGTTACAATTTAAAATGTATCTATACAGCAAAAATGCTTGTCTACTGTAGAGTGTCCCGAATTTGACTTTTTTACGCGAGACCTACCAAAAGCCTCTAAATAAATTGTAGATTACGGGAAAAATAATAAAAAAAAATTTAGTCTAAATCTTTAGGGCTCTACCATCGTTTGAAGTTTTCAAATAAAAACTTTTTTAATTCGGCTCCCTGAGCTGAAAATTAAAAAATGATATTTTTCATACAATATAGATTTAAGATAAGCTATAAAATTAAAAATGAGAAGAATAAATATTTAATGTAATATGGATTTTTTTTTAATTATATTTTTCCTATATTTTTTTATTTCATTTATTTTTATAAAAAAAAACTATAATTATATGTAAACATATTTTGGCATATAATTTTTTTCGGAAAAATAGAAAAAAACAAATCTTTAAACTGCGGTAGAGCCCTAAAGATGACATATATTTAATTTTTTTTTACTCGTTTCGGAATGTGTGTAAATTTACAAAAAAATTGATGCCTCTCGGGAACCTGTAGCTCAAAAAATTTTTTTTTCCATACATTGACGGGACACTCTATTGTCTAGTCTTATCTCACCAAGGGATATTCAATATTGAATGAGGAGTACAAAATCACAAAAAAAAAATATTTTAGTCATTAATCAGTCGTCAAAGCGCCCACGGCGAACATTTGATGTCTATTTCTATTTGTTTGGCTACTGTTACTATGATTTAACGATCTTTTGTAAGGGATTTCGCAAGAAAAAACAACTAATGTGTTGGGAAAACTACGTGTTACAACAGCACTTAGTGACACACTAGTTAGAACTGCTTTTTTCGTGTTTTCATTTTATAATAACTAAAATACTGCAGGTGTAAGCCGATTCTTAAGTTTCAAGATTGCAGTCAAAGCATGAAATAATATTTATGAAAATATTTTCTTTCATTTGAAAAAGGGAAGTATTGATTGATAACTAATTTTGAACGAACACACACAAAAATTTCTTCTAAACATACTAAACAGTTTTCCGTTGATCTCTGATTTCAAGCGTTTGAAAGGATTTTTTCGGACAAAATCCTTTTTTAATTATTATACGTTATTGAATATGTTTTTCATCCATGACTACCTATATTTTTTATTACACTTTGTATATCGCGGTCATCTGTCCCACAGATGCCTGAACGCGAAGATAAACTTCAGGGAGAAGGAGAAACAGATTCTGGACCAGATCCTCGGGCCAGGGCGGTACGACGCGAGGATCCGTCCGTCTGGCATCAACGGCACTGGTAGGTTTTAAGGATAGACCTCTCATCGAATCAAGTTATACGCACAGGCAGATTAAAATAGATGCAACAACCCTACGAAATTATTAGGGACGCCTAGGCGGCATATCACATACAAATATAAAGTAAATATACCATGCGAATATGGTTGGATTGTATTGTACCGCCGTTACATAAATACTTAAATCCATAAAATCAACCATGCCTTACTCAACAAATGCTTCTGATAAGTACATAAAAAGAAGCCCTTGCCTGAATTCATATTCAAGGCTTCACGACTAGGCTTTTGAGGCCTTTGAGGCCATCAAACTATACCATGATGAACTTTTTCTTGCACCACAAAAGGATTCTGTGCAGCATTCAGTGTCCGTTTTTTTTTATTTGCTAGTAAGTTAGAGGTGCTAATTTAAAAAGCAACATTGCTGAATAATAATATTATTAGTAAAACTTCAAACAAAAATCAAAAAGTTTCAAGTAATAGTACATTACTGCAAAAGCAAAAAAGTAAGGTCTTGCAAGCCGAATAGATATACGGCTAAGCGTAGTCAAGCCGGATATGATATATTATGAGGCCCGCAAGCCTTTTCCCGGCTGAAGCTTGTATAGTGCTTTTCTCAAACTTGTAATGAAATAAAAAAATAAATCAAGTCTGTCATACTTTGTCGTTTATAAACAAAAGAAAGGTGCTTTGCAGGCTAAGGCATTTCATTTTTTATGAAATTTCTTTAAATCATCGTTCGCTCGTAGAATCCGATACTACGTAGCACTTCCTTGATTGATGACGTACATCAACGTCATGTAAACATTTTTGTCAAGTCTGAGAAAAGTAATTTTTCAAGGCATCTGTATTAAGCTAATCTTTAATTTGGCCGTCGAGTGAGTTGCTGCATCTACTTCAGTCTGTGGTATGTGCGCGGGAATTATTTGATTTATGGTCGCGCTTCTGTCATCTATCGTTGTACACATAAGGACGAATGACATGCTGCAATAAATTAAAATACAACGATGGACGATTAAACCTCAAGGTGCAAAATGTAGCTGGTGTCTATGCACCGATTAATACTGACATTCGTGCAGAAATAAAATAGTTAGAATCTGTCAATTTTTAACAGACTTCCAGAGATATAGATAGATTTGTCCTAAATAGATAGTATTAGATAAATTTGTGTCCAAATTCTTATTCTAATTAAAAGATAAGTCATCAATTTCAAAGCTGCAGAAATTGCAGAATTTTCAGTTTATTTCAAGGTCGTTGTGATATAATATATCTCAGAACTCTTAACTAAAGCGACTAAGATCTAATTCAGTACCTTCTGATAAATATGTGCTTACGTTAGATTTTTATTCATATACATCTATTATAAAAGCCACCAACTGAGATAAGAAATGTCACACTGAATCTTTGAGCGATGTTAATATCGTAGGAGTATTTTTAGAATATTTATCGCCATTGGTCAAATACGTAGATAAATTACGGCTTACCTTTACATAATATTAATTGTTAGATATTCTAAAACTTTTTATTGATAGGTATCTAAAATCGAAAATGACCTGATGATGACCTAAATTGAGCCATTAGTAAAGGTACACATACAATTTAATTACTTCAATTATGTACAATTGCTATATCAATATGATATATTAAGAAGACAAATATTGATTGTAATAGGAACTGATCCATTTTTTTTAACACAGCTGTAGTGATGTAAATCTGCGCTAAATCTGGACTGCGCAAAATACAAATTTACAGAAGAACATAAAAAATATTTCAGACCCCTAATGTTGTCTGACTACCTAAAAATACCATGACGAATTTCCTTATACCTAACACTTCCCTCAAGATATCGGCACCTAAGAATCAAAGCTGAGAGGTAGCTTCCGCAATAACCTTTTAGTGGCAACGACAGGAAGCTCCATGGAAGGCATTACCTTAAGTACCTACTGTGTGAAGGAACATGATGAAAAATACCTTCCTCGTTCATTTTTGAGGTGCGGCTTTCATGATCATGTGTTGCCTTTTTATGCTAGTCTATTCATTTCACTTAGAAAATTATAGAAAGTTTTAGATTCGTGGATTAAACAAAATTAAAACAGGAATTCAAATAAACGTCTTCCCTGCTTTGCGGGATAAAAAATATGGATATTTCGTTAAAATATAATAGCCTCTTACGTTCTTAAAAGGTATTTTGTGTTAATGCCGCTGCTAGCCCGCAATGGTTTATTTTGTGGCTGTATTATATTTGTTGAGATTTGCATCGCACGCACGGCCTTGTTTATTTATAAGCCGAATAAATAAACCCTTAATAGTTTCTAGCTAAAGAAAAGCTCAGCTATCGTACCGTAAACTTGTTTAAGAATGTGTATTATTTTCCTAAAATATAGGAAACAATTTAAAGAACATTAACATGCGGACGATATAAAAGATAAAATACAACATCAGACAATTTGTCACTTTTATAGTATCGGAAAAAATGCTTCAGACACCGTTATAAGAAACTTTTCACGGTTGAAATGCTTTTCATAACTTAGTACTTATTTTCAGCCTCGTCATGTACCGACAAAGAATTTCTTTAAGCGAGAGCTCTTTAGCCCGAAACGCCAGTCATGGCGTCTGGATATTCTTAGATTAATATGAGTATTAGAGGAAATACTGCACTTTACTTAGATAGGGAATGACGAGACCAAAATGAAAGTATCTATTTTGCTTCGAGATATTTTTAGAAATAATAACAGTTGATACTGTTCACGGCCTAATAGCGGATTGCGAATTTGGGATTTTAATGCCGGTTTCTTAAACCAATACTTGGTGGCGATCTCATACGGGACCGATTATATAAGTACCCAATCATTCGACACTGACAGCTATTTTAGTAAAACAATTAATTGGTCGTAGTCTATGGATCCCTCGTTAAATGAAAACAGTTTGTGTAAAATAACTGCTATAATTTATGTTCACCTTCACCCTTTTAATTTCAAATGAATTGATGTCAATTGATTCGGGCAGCATTCAGTTTTACTATTTATTCCAGTCTGAAACCATTTGTCACGTTGATGTCTTCATAATGGTCGCGTTCGATGCGTATCGATTAAACGGTACAGCCATAAACTATGTAGAATACAAAATTTAAGACGAGACTTTGGCTAAAGGGTTGTTTTTGTAATATGCATTTTTTCGTTGTGGTATGTGGGTTTACACATTTATTTCAATTTAGGAAGTTCAAGCCTGTTTAAAAATCTGTCTAATCTGATGACAATCTTCAAGCACTTCCTTCAAGGTAACATATCCTATGTATACAAATTGCGGAATGACATTTAGAGTTGAATTAACAAAATGTATAATTTAATATTTATGAACTCTGGATTTCTTGGATTTGAGATATTTCTATAGTACCTGACGGATCGCTCGAGGGTGTCGTGAGCTGATATTTTCCGAGACTGCTTTAGGCATATATAACTCCCTTCACCCTAATACAATGAGCCGACGCCGTCCTAGGTACTATTAATAAGGAGCATTCTAAAAATACATTTTGCTGTTGTACTATGTTTATCGCCAGATGGACCCGCTGTCGTTAACATAAATATCTTCGTACGAACAATTACTACCATAAGCGACATAAAGATGGTTAGTAAGACGACATAATCGTTGTTCTTAGTCGGTAGCGCTTCACGAGAACTCGATAAATTATCACCGAAACGTGATATATTGGGAAAGGTTTTGTGAGGAAAATTTAATGTTTAGGTGATTTGTAGAAATTTTTCGAGTTTTTCGTGTCTTAGTTACGCACCGTTCCGGGCTAATGTCAGGGTGATTCGACCCGATAAATACTGTTCAATAAATATTGACGAAAGGGCTAGCCAATCACGTTTTTTACAAGAAAACATTTGAAGAAGCTTCTGCATTAAAAGCTTTTACTAAAGGATGAGACCCTGCCATAATATTTTATGAATAGATATCCATTATGTATCTTAATAAGGGTTAGAGAAATGATTGTTGTTCGTCAATATTGGGATAGTTGTGACCGGTGGAGCCGCCCGACATTCCCCGCGAGGTGCGGCCAGTTGTCGTTGCCGCCTCGGCGTCAAACACAACTGAGTTTTAGTAGTACGGATTACGATTTTCTGTGTTTTTCAAATATTTTTTGTGTGCTAGGCAACACGGACTTTCAAGATGAACGTTTTTGATATCATCTTGAGCGTCTGCCTAAATACGTGATTGTTTTTACAGATATTCAACATTAGTTTTCACATAATTAATCTGTCTGTGAGAACTTTTGTTATTAGAAATAAATAGGTATTTTGTAAATTTTATGTTGCTACGAACCGCTCGAGTGCGGGCGAGCTTGAAACACCAAAGAGCAATATGTATTTTCATAATATAGCGTCATCTTGGTTAGGTACATACAAATATTTAAACGAATTGCAATAGATTTTTTATTATTTCGCTCAGTTTGACAGTCGAGTTCTTTGCAGTTTTTATGGACAGCTTTTATACCTAAGTAAAATTTTTGATTAAACAAATTTTGAACCTGTTTAAAAACAATATTTAGTCAGTAGGTATTTATATGTCAGAAAATATTTTTATATACAAGTAAGAGGTGTAGTATCATATTGGTCCTGGCACTCTAGTACCTACTTAACCTTTTCATAAAACTTATCAATGTTATCAAAAAATATGTTTGCCTTAGGGCTCGATTTCGGTTTGTGACCTGTCCACTAAAGCGGAAACATTATTTTCCGTCAATCCTGTTACGTTTGCAAAAGACCCGATTGTTCGAGCGTGAAATTAAAGAATCTATTCTGTATAATTCGTTTAAACATTGTATTTAAAAGGGCAATATTTTAGTACTAACGTCACACACAATAAATGACTATTTGAAAAATAAAACCTCTACTAATAATCATAATCACTTATTGTGCTTCGTTCGTACCTAATTTCTACTCTGATACAATGTTCATTACATTCATTTTCTCATGGTCTATTATTATAAAATACTTTTTTATTTTCATGCAAACATTTGAAAATAATTATTGCAATTAAATGTCCATGTCCAAACACTATCTGCTTCAAAATAAGCGATAAAAAATGCAGTGCTATTTAAAAAAATCGATGTCAGATTGTACACACGCGAGTCATATCGAGTTCTATTCATGTTTACCTGTCGTGTCATGGGGTTGATATTAATATTCCGAGGTTCTGCCTAAGTCTGGGAGCCGCCGGATAATCCGGCTGAGGCCGTGTTATTCGTACTCGCACGGCACGGGAACAGTAATTTCCGTTTCATGTCAATCTAGTTCATATCCGGATTTCGCGAAGAAGTTTCCCTGACGCGAGACTTCGGATTGTCTACTTAACACGAAACTGTCAATGTCCAGCAACATACTTTATAAAATGGAGCCGAAATAGAAATATATTCGATGTAGAACTTCTTTGTTGCCTGATGTTTTACCTGATAAGGCTCATTGATCAGAAATACACCGACAATGATTCGGTTAGCGTGTATTGCTTTTTGATTCCTTAAAAGCTTTCATGATGTAAATTTGCTACAGACAGCCCTACAGTTTTCAATTCGATGCCCGCACAGCTAAACTTGCGTAAATATGCCTCCGACTTCGCTCAGCTAGATGGTATTTTCTTTTCAATTTTGAGATTAAATTTCTGCTCTATTTATACACTAACACAAATTCCTATAAACAAGCAAAGTCCGTCGTTCGCTTCTTTAATCCCGGTGTCCATCCGTCCACGTCCTGTTTTGTTTGAATTCACAGATTGTGTTCCATTCAATGTTTATTTATCCATGAGTTGAGTTCCCGCGTCGCGGGCTCAGGTGAGTCGGTGCTAACATGTTATTTTCAGAGCGAAATCACGCAGGGTACATACCAACTCATTATCGTTATGTTTAGGGCTAGCTCCATTAGTCTGATATTAATTTATCAACCGATATATTTTGCTTGGTACTTAGATGGGCCTGCGGTTGTGAGCGTGAATATATTTGTCAGAAGTATATCAAAGATCGATGACGTCACCATGGTAAGTCTCCCGAGCGGTCACACACTCGTATTTAGCCTAAGTACATACATTGAGTTACCGGGTCGCGAGGTTACAAGTCAAATGAATGGGCAACTCTCTCCGACCAGGAGAGGCTTACCCGCGTTATGTGTAATGTTCATTTTTATATTTATTATTTTTATTCTTCTAATGAATCCCATTTGGTGTTAACGACCAAAATCGTTTTTTGCCGCGCGTTAACTGTTTCCGTGTTCGGCTCCGGGGCCTAAGGCGAGCGACCGGCCGGCTCATCCCTCACAACATCGGAAGGGATTATTTTGTCTTCTAGAACATAGATTTTTTGTTTATTTTAGATTGGCTGGTTGTCCTTATGGTTTTATATCAAGAGGCATTTAGTTTGATGAAATGGACTGAATATGTTCGGTGTTAGAAGAATACGTTGGGTCCATTTTATGAAGGTGTAATGTAGCAGTTGGTTTTAAAGTAAACCTACTTATCTAATCCATTATTCTAATTCTGATCTCCTTAAATTTGATCTAAAAATCCAAGCATTATACATAACTTTGACTGAAACCACCTGGTAAGATTGCACCCATATTTTTGAGCATCTAACATTAACCTCATCATTCCTCAAAATGGCAGTTTCCTTGACTGGTAGCGTAGGCGAGTAGGGGCGTATCGCATCAGGCTAGGGCTAGGCTAACACAACCCTTAAAAAGTCTAAGATTTCATATTTTTTGTCACTAAAGGCGAAGCTCCCACGTTAGTGCGAGTCAACCTGTATCTCCGATCCATCAGCAAAATAGATGATTATAAAATGGTGAGTGCCTGCACATAACCAAACGATTTTAATACCTATTCACACTTTTATTATTAAACAAAGTCGACGAGAACTCATCATCTATGACCGAACCTCCAAACTTCATAAAAACATTTAAAATATCACTGCTTATAAACCAAATAGGTGTACAACAATGGTGTTGCATCACGATAGGGATGATGGTGACGAAATTGCAACTTTGTTTATAATAAAACTGTAATGTTCCTTGGATATTTGGCAATTGCACTTTGCTGAACATTATCAAGCTACCGTGTTTGGATATGTGATTGTTTTCTGTTTATTTATTTATTTTCTTTCTGTTATTTTCGTTTTCATGGATGTTTTGAGTTTTGCACTGTCTTTTTTGTTTTAATACTATCATGCTCTCAGTTTTTAATGAGGAAGCGTTGATTGAACCTGCTAACAATTTCCTTGTGATTAAAATCCCCGATCTATCATAAATCGTGGTAAGACCCCTGTCTGTAGCCAGTGTACGTGTTGCGGGTTTGAAAGGGACCACTTCGTCATTGTCACTTACAGTCTTCTATTAAATAAACGTTGTAAGCGAAGGATGGAGTGGGCAATTTTCTACCGACTCACCTACAGACCCTTCTAGAACTCTTAAATAACTGATATTGTTTTATATTTCATTTCACGGTGCGGTGCCGTTCACCCTTTGGTTGTGTCTGTACAATAACTATTTCTAAACTCACAATCGGCTTTCAAAACAAACTCCTTTAACTGTTTTCGTTCAATTAAGTTTTTTATTGGGTTTGTTTTTTTTTTATTTCCAAGTCACTTAGGCAAAACACATGAATTCAAAATTATGTAAAAACACAAACTGATGGACAATTGGCACAGGTAGTGAGCACTGAGAACTGAAATTTTATAACGAAATTTGAATTTTGTAAGTTAAGGTTCGCACTCACCGGTTGGCAGGACCAATCCGGACCGCACCGAGGGCAGAGAGAGTACAGTATGTAGTTCACGTTCACGCAGGGAGCCGGCACTTGCACGCGCGCGCCTCGCCCGGCACTCCCGCGCAGGCGACGCGGCCGGGACCGACCCTCAAATCAATACACAGCTTGGGAAGGAACGCGGCCCGCACCTTTCATCTCATGCTTTTATTTCCCTTATATTATTTTCGTATCATGCTTTATTTAACACCTTTCTGTTGTCATGCATTTGAAAAGGATATAAAAACTATTTTGGTCGTATAATATGTACGTGCCGTTGTTACTATTGTCTTGTTCATGTGAATTTGTGTTGTGTAAAAATCGGGATGTACGCCGCGCCCGCACTCGGCAGCTTGTGTCGACCGTCCGACGCTATGTGACCCGCCCCCCAACGACCGCTAGACGTATCGTAGCTCTAGTTAAGCTGGCAGATAACCTGCATGCAGGTAACACGATTGACAAGCATTCCTTCGACGAGTGCTCGAGACGGTGAGTAGGTGCGCTTCGCTTCGTCGCAAGACCACCCGCTAGCACACTACAAGCATTTCTCCTTTAAGAGGCCTGTTTAGTTTGGCCGGTGAATTATACAAGTCAGCACACTTAACACTCGTAATAACCAAATATTGCTAGCGTATGCACTGAAAGTATTTGTTCTATTCCACGATCTATACTTGTCCATAATTAAGATAGTCGCGGAACCACATCCGTTTTTTTCGTTTAAAGAATGGAATAAATTCTTTTAATAATCTTTATTATTCTTTTAGTGTGCTACAGGGTAACTCTTACACCTGAACACATGGTAATCCATCTTTTTCACACAAACTCACACCCACATGTGCGAAAGATGCGATAACCCGTGTGTTCGGTTTAAGAGCAAGCACGGCGGCTTTAATTGATCCGGAGTGGCACTAAGAAACAACACAATGCACTTCATAATACAATTACTCTGTGAAACGGCAACAGCAGCTAATGGCACCAGAGAACTGCCTTCCTCATCAATTAAACGTTGGCTGAGAGAAACTGCATAATCTAGGCCACTAACTAGTTTGATGCGTTTACCGTTTGCAAATGGACTGATGTCTTGGTACACATGCCACTTGCACGTGGCAAACGAATCAATGTAAACGAGGCGTTACTGAGTAAAGTACCTACAAGTAGCATTTGCAACAATTAAAGCAGTATTTTAACGTGTCGATTCATCTTCCGTGATCCTTGATTCGATTTTGTCAGGTCTCCTTCCTCTAGCTTTTGTTTATCAATATGGGAACTAATTTATGCTGAAAAATCAGAATGAAGGAGCACAGCAAGCCTGCATATAGACGCGCTAGGTACGCCGTGTCAGCCACCGTAGCCTGGCGGTCACCGCTAGATCAGCGTAATGCACGGTATGAGCATGTGTTTGTATATATCGACAGTACAAGCCCTCCATAGATTAGACGAAGGAAAAGGCGAACGTAAAGGCCCCGCTGGCAGTGCGCCAAATTGACTAATACATTCATGATCCCAAATCCATCAATGTCTATGATAGCGACGTCATGCCTCCTCCTTCCTATTTAATCATAATCATCTACCTCCATCTGTTTACGTTGCTTGATCAACTTTTCCTCCTCGACCCGAGTCGGAAGAGTAAGTCAAGTAGCCAGAGCATGTAGTAGCCGTTGATTTTGCAAGCTTCGTTTCGTTGTAAAACTAATTCATTTGACTTGCTCCTGACGCGAGGGACCCGTCCTTGGCGTCAGACTAAATTGTTGAGAGAACCTCCGGCATCCCTCCTCCCATTCTAGTGTCTGATAATATGTGTTTATGTAAGATTTGTGTCAATACGCGCCTCGCACTAAATTGTACATTGGCTATTAGGCGCGTTGCTCTATTTATACACATTTAAAATTAGTTTAAACTAAATTATCAATATTTTAAGCTTGTATTGAGAAACGCGCATAATAGTTGCACAAGTTGATCCATCGTAGATAACTTAGCTTGTTCATTGGCAACACATTTTGTAGGCATATTATTGGCACAAATAACATCACCAGTGGAAGCTTTGCGAAAAATGTACAAAAGTAGACATACAGTTGGTATGTAATAGCTTTCTGCATAAACAACTAATGAAGAATAATAAAAGAGATAAAAGCTTCTAGACATTTGCACAATAAAGCTGACAAATAATAGCGTTTAGTAAAGAAGAATGATTTAAAGAAGTAGGTCAACCTAGACTTAGTCGAAACGAGATATCTTCAAGAAGCGATTTAACTTCCATTTGCTGTTTGCCTTGAGGGTATGTCGTTGTTTGTTTTACAAAGAGCGACTGCTATATCTTTGTGTCGTGTTTTAGGAATACTCCGTGCAGCTGACGTTCAGAGAGCAATGGTTAGACGAAAGGCTGAAATTCAACAATTTGGGCGGTAAGTAACTATGTTCAAATTCAACATGCTTGGCATTTTGAGATCCATTTTTCTTAGTTTCTTGCAAGGTTTTCGAAGTTGTTAATAATATTCCGTTATTTATTCGCGAAAAAAGAATATAAACACCTAAGCATGAATAAAAACTTCAGGTTTTTTTACGTACTGCACCTGCAGTTTTCTATATTGGATTGAAGACAAAACTTTAGATAGGCATCCGCCTAATGTACATACTCGTAGTCATGTCATATTAGGTACTACAACATATTTTTTATCACAGGCCGTCTCAAGTACCTAACCCTGACGGAAGCCAACCGCGTCTGGATGCCGGATCTCTTTTTCTCCAACGAGAAGGAGGGCCACTTCCACAACATCATCATGCCGAACGTGTACATCCGGATCTTCCCCAACGGCAACGTGCTATACAGCATCCGAATCTCGCTGACGCTGTCGTGCCCTATGAACCTCAAGTTGTATCCGTTGGACAAGCAGACTTGCTCGCTGAGGATGGCCAGTTGTAAGTATTTCGTCTACAACGCGGACTTCTTCCATAATATGTTCATGTCAAATGTGAACAACTGGGTTTTCCTGAACCGTAAATGCTGTACATTATCCTAGAGTGCTACCTTGATCTAATAATGTGTCAGTTCCATAGAATAACTGTCAAATACTGACATGCTGAACCTAAACTGAACGCCACAGGGCAGCACAGCGTCAGACAGATCAAGGGGCTACCACGATCTCTTAAATGCGATTCGTGGCGTGGCCCTCAAGTTATATAGAGACTTGATTACTGAGTGTGGCCATTTGCAAATACTTCAATGCAGCAGCTGAAGCATATTATTTATCTTACGGCCGGCTTACCGAAAAGAAGTTCATAAAAAAATGTTTTCGTTTTCCAACAGCCTGTGTAAAGACCCTTCTGCATTTTTTTTATGTTTCTTGGGAATTCAAACAAAACAAAAAAATAATTTAGAAAAGTCAGTTTTATAGTTGTTCCTGTAAATGTATTGGTATTGTTGTATAATAATTCTCACACTTAAATAAATTACTGTTGTTACACAAATTAATTACTTAAAAATATATGGTAGTTAATATCAGTAAAAATATAATATTCTCACACGAAGAAACAATTAGATAATACCAATTTTCCCGGTCGTAATTTTAAAACAACGTTTACGACACACTGATGCCATAATACCAGATGCCGCCAGTCATTGTATGATTTACTTATGAGTTTTATGTTAGGTATGACCTACTGCCATAAAGCGGTAGATAAACATCGTAAGAATTAAACAATTATGAAAACATCAACACAATTATAAATAGACAGTACACGCCATGTCGATTTTCATTTATTTTCAACCTTCACGTGCAGATAGGTTATAAATGTCTCGCTTTGATTTAATCCGTAATTACTTCATTTTGTGTTACTTATTTTATTATTCTAACTCTTGCCACCTTTCTATTTTTAAACTACTCGTATTTTAGTTTGCAATTTCTAGAATATTCTTTATTTATTCTGAATATCAAATCAAATACAAATAAAACATAAGAATACAAATTAACCATAACAATTAAAAAATCTACATTTTAATCAAAAAGCCCTCCCCTACAGATATAGCGATGCCTAAAGCTATGCTGGCTTAAGTAATAATATTGCCCCTAATAAACTAATAATGGAGTGCTTGGATGAATTCCAAATCAAATTATTTGACGAAATTCCATCTGTACATATTTATTAAGCCTCCCCTGATTTATTATTTCCTCCATAACATTAATGAAGACGTGACTTGTGTTTCCGTCTTCCAGACGGCTGGACGACAGATGACCTGGTGTTCCTGTGGAAGGAAGGTGACCCGGTCCAGGTGGTCAAGAACTTACACCTACCACGCTTCACACTCGAGAAGTTCCTTACTGATTACTGTAACAGCAAGACTAATACTGGTAAGCCGTCTTCTGATAGCTCCAATATTGGTCATTTGAAGTTTGATGTCGTTGAAATCAGATTACTGTTTTCCTATTACAATTTACTGCAGAGACTTTACAGGATTCCCGAAGATCTTGTTAAGGTTTGGTTTTCTTTACATCATAGGAATCTTAGATTAAAGGCTGTATTTAGAAGCTTTTAGTTTACAATTAAGAACTAGACAATTGTAGATTTACAGATTGGTCTCGGGTACGTCATTTCCTTTTAACTGTATATCATTGTGAACTTGGTTTATCTATGCTTCTTCAAATTTTGGACTGCCATTCCAGGTGAATACAGTTGCCTGAAGGTAGACTTGCTGTTCAAGCGCGAGTTCAGTTACTACCTGATCCAGATCTATATCCCCTGCTGTATGCTGGTCATCGTGTCCTGGGTGTCCTTTTGGCTGGACCAGGGTGCGGTCCCTGCCAGGGTGTCGCTTGGTAAGTCACTACAGAGTCAGATCAGGCCTACTAACCGCGTCATCCATTCGATGTTAACCAAACTTCCGCCCCTACAACGGTCCAATGAATGGAGCTTCTGCTATTTAAGACTGCAACACTCCTTGACCCTATTACGCAAAATCTATCGTTTCTTTGAAATTCTGTACTTACTGACTCTTTATGATTTTTTCCAGCTTCAGATCCCTTTCCTAAGCCGCTAAAGAATACGCGTTTGCCAATTTGAGTTGCATATTAAATTATATCAATATTTAACCTATAAGGAGTAACAACGCTCCTGACGATGGCGACCCAGTCGTCTGGCATCAACGCCTCCCTGCCTCCCGTCTCCTACACGAAGGCCATCGACGTCTGGACGGGCGTCTGTCTCACCTTCGTCTTCGGAGCGTTGCTAGAATTCGCTCTAGTGAACTATGCGTCCCGCTCCGATATGCACAGGTATGGTTTGGATGTAAAATGAACATATATTGTACAAACAGGAGTAACAACGCTCCTGACGATGGCCACCCAGACGTCTGGCATCAACGCCTCGCTGCCGCCCGTGTCCTACACCAAGGCCATCGACGTCTGGACCGGCGTCTGTCTCACATTCGTCTTCGGAGCCTTACTGGAGTTCGCTCTGGTCAACTATGCGTCTCGCTCCAACAAGCACAGGTATCGCTTGTACATATGACATTGCACAAAACAGGAGTGCCATGACTTCTGCTATTAGTGTATTAGTTAGACTTATCAGTGCCTCATAGCCTTCCCTTCTAGAAGATCTTAGAGGTCTGGACTAATGTAGAAGATTGTCGGTATTATTCTATTAGATATCTGGATGATTTAAACATTTTATTGATTAATGAGGGTATTGAGACTATTTCGATAACCACGATGATAAAATCAGGCTAACGAGTAAAAAAATATAATAAAAATCGTCATTAGTCTAGTATTCATCTAAATTTAAAATGTGCAAAACTTTAAAGCTTTTGGAAAAGCGAAAAGTAACTAAAATTAAAGGTTACCTTGTGACATGAATCAGCCGAATACAATGTACCAGAATGTATGAACCTATAAAGATATTCAGACATCCTTACTTTTTTAATAAACTTTGCAAAAACTACGCTCGGTTATCTCTTTAAGAAGTAGTTGAATTTGAAACAAATATCAAATCAGAATTAATTATTGATGCTGAAATTAATGCATGAAGCTAAGAAAATAAGTAATGAAGGTAGATTTAGACTTAGAATGGGTTAAATAGTCTAGAAACGTTGCGCTCCATGCCTTTAAACTAGTATCTCATCATACCACTATTGTGATCACATGATTTTCCATTTGTAGAAGTTATTACCAATCCAAGAAATATTAATAAGTAGTCTTTAGAATTTCATGAATGCATTTCTTCTTTAAGCTATAGTTTTAAAATCCATTTAACAATACCTTCATCGTACTTGTACTGCCATCTGGAAACTAGACGAGTCATAGAAAATACCTACGAGTAGAATTAGCATTTAAACGTTATATACCATTTCTCCTCATGTCAACAGCGGTTTTAGAGATTCGATATTTTATTTTATATTTAGCAATTTATTCTCCTAAGCTTAACAATAACGTTTGGCGTTTGCCAATCCTTGCACTGTGCCGTAAATTCACAGTCAAGCAAAGCACAGAGCGCTTATCCAGTATTTTTGTGGTGTATTTTTTACAAAATTTGGATCCCTGTCCCTATATAAGTATATACCCCATACAAGGCTTGTTTATTCTTCGACGAAAACGTTTACTGTATCCCAGAGAAAGCGTTAGTCATCGAATTAAAAGTTTGTCGAAATTCCCTATTGTCTCATCTCTTAGGCCGAAGATGCGAATTTATTAGAATAGAAAGATAGGACCGAGTCCTAAAACTCAGTGAGCAGGTAGTAGAGCAAAGCAGTATTTTATCCGAGGACCAGCGAAATATTGAGTAATTACCAGAGGTCGGACAAATGTGCGTCATTGTTCGCAATAATATGTATGAACATGACTCCATGTGCATAGTGCAACTTTAGAGAAAGAAAGTATACTTTAGGGGTTTTCTGTGGAATAAAGTCAAATGGTCATCATTGATGAAGATGTAGGATATAGTCAATAGATTGGCGACGTGCATGATATATTTAGTTATGTTACGGTTTAGGTACAATTATTCGGACAAAATGTTCATTGACCACTGTCGTACTCGTAGTATAGAAATGGAGCTTAGAGGCTATGTGGTAGTGATAATATACGTCAGGTAAGTTTGCTCTCTCTATAATGTTATTGTCCGTATTTCCAAATCAGTACATGTCATATACAGTGCAGTAATTGTGTCATTTGTATCGTGACCTGTCTTCAAAACCCTTACTTTCATCAGTTTCATCAAAAACATTATGTCTATTTTGTAAAGTTACCTTACATTACACGTAATACATTTCCAAGAGTAGTTATTGAAGGTCTGAAACAACTAGTTTACGAAGGATTTAAATAATAATAAGGCCTTCGGGCATCACCTTCACAACAAAGCAGAATACAGTAATTGAGTTCATGAATAGTAATTTATATTTAAGCTGAGCTTAGGCTTGTAAATGCGTATCGCTAGAGGAGTGCTTCATTTTCTTCATATCGCCTAGAAGCATTGTACAACGTGCAAGTTTTAATGTAGATAGATGACTTTCATCATCATTCAACGTGGTATTCCCGGTGCCATCATTTGGAGCCAGATTTCTGAAAAACCATTTACTTTTAATGGTATTTAAAATGTAGCATAGACCCATTTTGGTACGAGCACTCTTACCCCCTTATTCATAAACGTTTGTTAACTTAACAAGCCGCTAATAATTGTTTGACCCTTTTGCTCTTATGGACACATTGTTAAGACCGAAAGGGACAAAACATTATATTAGCGGCTTGTTAAGTTAACAAACATTTATGAATAAGGGGGTTAGACTTTAATTGTCTATCCTAGTTGATGCCACCGGGTATCGAGGCGAAGATAAAATTTCAATTGGCGATATGGCCCCAAATTCAAAACATCTCCCTTAGAAATCTTAAAGTCGGTCATACACGGCACTGATAGTACTTAAGACTTTAATTTCATATTATTGGTATCTGAAAGTTTAACATAAAGTACATTCTATTCTTTATATTAAACTTTCAGATACCAATAATATAAAATTTAAGTCTTGAGTCTTTAGCAGTTATAAAGAGTTTTTTCCTTGGGCATTCCAATAAAAGGAGCCTCAATTTTTTGGAACTAATCAAAAATTACTTCTTCAGTCCATGTATGACCTTAGTTTTAAAGATTGCATGCCAATCTGCAGTTGTACTAGCACTAGCTGCATCATCGGGCCTTTGGTCCTTGTACGACTAACCAAATGTGCAGGGAAAACATGAAGAAGACGCGTCGAGAGATGGAGGCGGCTACCGCGAACCTGGACGCTGCTTCGGACCTCTTGGACACTGACAGCAACGCCACCTTTGCAATGGTGAGATCGCATTTGATTTGGATACTTGTGCCGGAGTGACCCTTTTCACTAGTACTACACACTCCGGCAATGAAAACGGGTCAGCTGGTTTTTTTCATACAAAATAATGCAAACATGGAGAATTCAAATATTTTTTTAAAATATTTATAGTGTAGGTAAAATCTATTTTTAAATCAGGTTGTATTGGAATTTCCCTAAATTTATAAATAAAACCAAAAAAACTTTAAAATTGTCGTGAGGTCGGTTTGTACCTATAGACAAAAATGCAGATCGATTAAGAAACCCACCTAAAACGTATGATAACTCGAGTTTTTTAATCATGAGTTTCTATTTTTATATCTATCGATCATCATCATAAATCTGTCATCTGACGATAAAATTCCATGTTTTTCGGATCGGGTGAAAACTTCAGGGAAATTCCAATACAATCTGATGTTAAAAACGGTTCCACTTGTATTATAAATATTTATTTTAAATATTTGTAATCAGCATGTTTCCAGTATTTTCTATGAAAAAATCCACCTGGCCGTATTCATTGACCGCGAGTGTATTTTCAAAGGCTCGATATTGTCACGTTACTTACAATTTAGATTTATTGCTAGTTAAAAAAGTACCTAATACTCGCATAATGATTTTACCTCATGATGCATATCCTAAGATGCAGAAAGAGGTATTATAATTCGTATGATGTGATATCATTTGCTTTGAAATTTTGGTTGAGCTTTATTCCTATGTAAAATAAGAGTGACAGCTGGTAACCACAGTTACCAAAAGCAATTGAGTGGAAGCTACTTGTATTAACAAATTAGATAATTAAATTGCATAAAGTTTTGTGTCTCGGGTTACTCCGGTGTACTGTCTTACAATAAGTATGTACGGTCATTTTTACAGCAATATATTTATTTCGTGTCCAGTAAATTGTTGTAAATATAAATGTCAATAGAGAACCTATTCCCACAAAAATCAAATAAAAAAGAACATTCTATTGTTATGGTATAAACTGGTTTTCCATCATATTTAAATATTTACCCACCCCACCGGTATCTGCCTTATCTACGACTGCAGAAAGAAAGTTTCCTAGTCACAATTATTTAAAAATGTCTTTGATTATCAGCACTCGTTTAATGGCATAAGATAGTAGATAAGGTATAAGATAGTAGATATTAGGAATTGTATTTCCGACCACCAACATCCATAACCAATATCGCATGCAATCTCTCACACCACACCGACTGTGCATACTAGTAGACTCTCATCTCCAGAATAGGGATATTGACTGACAGATTGAATTAGTTTTTCTCGAACTTTCGAAGCGATAATTTTGATAAAACATTTTCGTACTACGTACATCTCAATCAAAGAACATACTCCTTTATGACATGTTAATTGTAATATATACATTTATATCCAGAAATGATTATAGTCTATATTCACAATGATTTTCTAGTATACTATCGTTCATAACTGCAGTCAACATCCCTTGAACATCAATAAGCACAAGTAGCCCCCAACATAACGGTACCAAATGCACCCCGTCCGTCCTCCCTGACTGGTCTGCAACTGCAGAAACCACTCGGCGGCGCACCCCAGATGCGGCAGTGCGAGGTCCACATGAACCCGGCGCGGAAGAACTGCTGCCGGCTGTGGATGTCCAAGTTCCCGACGCGGTCCAAGAGGATAGACGTCATCTCGAGGATCACCTTCCCGCTGGTGTTCGCTCTCTTCAATTTGGCCTACTGGTGAGTTGATTTTTTTCATCAGGAGAATATCCTTTTAAGCTGTTGGCTCTTATTTTGTGGTTCTTGGACAATCGGGAGTGTGCGCTTATAGTTCTTTGGAACAATGGGCTCTTCCTTAAAAATAATTAAAGGCACGTATCAATCAAGTGCCATAGCTATGGCATGAAATTATCTGGCGACAACTTGACTGTACTTTTGACATATCTTGATAATCGTACGTCGATAAATTTTTTTACTGTGTTTATATCTCGAATCAAAAATCAGGGACTTTTTTTATTACTATTTGCATCGGCTGTACTCTTCCAAAAGTGAGCACGCTAATGTGAATGCACTAGAACACTGGACAACTGTCACAGAACAGTTATAACTGAAACGAAAAAAATACCATTGATGATTACAAAGAATATATTCCAAAGCCATAGGCACTAGTCTCACCGCGAGCTGCTAAGCTATGAACTATCGGCTATAAACACAAACAAAAGATACGCACTCCCGTGTAAATAAAAGAGACACGGAGATACTCGCCCAGCTATCATCTATCAACGCCGGGTCTTTTTTATTTACACGGGAGTGCGTATCTTTTGTTTGTGTTTATAGCCGATAGTTCATAGCTTAGTAGCTCGCGGTGAGACCAGTGCCATAAGCATTTATATCATCCAATCAGAACTATTATCAACACATCTGCTACAACAGTTATCGTAATTTCTTCCAGGTCAACCTACTTATTCCGCGACGAGGACGAGGAGAACTGATTCGCGCGCGACGCCGCCGCGGCCCCGCAGCACGCGCGGCTCGCGGCCGCCGTGCTCGCGCCCTACGCGCTCTTCGCGCTCGCCTACGCGCTCTTCCTCCGCCAGCGGCCGCTGCTCGACACCTTCTGCCCGTGCTACCGTCCTGGTACCTGCACCGAGTGGCGGAAGCGGGGATCCTCCCCGGGATCTAGTATCATGCTCACGGTTAGGATGGAGAGCGATGAGCGAGGGCATAGGTCTTAAGGTTAGACTCAAAGGTTAATGTAGGAGTTACTGGTCATGGTACGAGTAAGCTTCTGGTTCTCCTACTGTCCTGGTACTTGCATCGAATGGCGGAAGCGGAGATCCTATCCGGGATCTAGTATCATGCTCACGGTTAGGGTGGAGAGCGAAGCTTAAGGGCATAGGTCCTAAGGTTAGACTCAAAGGTTAATGTGGTTAAAGTGAACATATACGAGTAACCTTCTGATTCTGCTACTGTCTTGGTACTTGTAGCAGGCCCCTATACCACAAAACTTTACAAGCGTACAATTCTACAAAATTGTCAAGTTTTTGTATGGGAATTTATAAAATTTTGTAGAATTGTACGCTTGTAAAGTTTTGTGGTATAGGCCACAGGTGGGGAAGGTGGATATTATCCCCGGGACCTAATGTCATGTCATGTATACAGTTAGGTTGAAGAGCGATGAGCAAGGGTCCTAATGTTAGATACAAAGAGTATAGGTTTTTGCGGGCCAAGTGTTGTTTACCGAGTTTTGTTTTACCGAGTGGCGAAAGCGAAGATCATCTTCGGGATCTACTATAATTTTCACTATTAGGATCCAGAGCGATGAGCGAGGGCTCAGATTCAATCGTAAGGTGGAAGGACAAGTATCCTTCTACTCCTGCCACCGCCCTGGTAGGATAACTGGTGGAAACAGGACTTTAAGTAGTATCATGTTCACTGTTAGGAAGAAGAGCGGTTGAGCGAGGGTTAGGTCCTAAGGTTAGACTCAAAGGTTACTATAGTCTATGAGTTACTGAATAAGGTCTAAGATGGTAAGCCAAGTAAATAATGATTTAGTTTTCTGTTGGTTCATTATGTTATGAGGCTACTGGTTGATTAATTACTTTGCTCTTTTTAGCCTGACGCATAGTATATACCAATCTCTATGATTTTGACTTGTTGGGTCAGTCTCATTGTCAGCCTTTAAAGTCATGCCTATAAAAAAATGGATATAAATTTAAAGAAAGACGTTGGCTGTGAATTTTATTAGAAAAAATGGTTTAGCAAAGCCTTATTAAAGTATCAATTGTTAATGCCTGAGATCCGCAATTCATAGACTAAGTATACATATAATATTGTTAGCTGACGTGTGTGTTGTGATAATAGGACACCAAATAAATACCAACACTACGTTAGATTGGTCGAGAATGAGAGAAACTTGAAGTTGACTTGGTAATCTTTTATTTTTGAGTCTAACAAAAGCCACTACATAAATTGGATGTAAATATGAATATTTCAGAAAAACAAGCTTAAAACTAAGGCAGGCGTCAGGCGCGGGAAAATATAACCTAAAAACATAACCTCAAATACCCACTTGAATTCATCTCGTTAGCAATAGGTCACTTATACATTTACATGTATAAATAAAGTATTAATAATATGTAGATAGAGTTATAGATTAATCAAAGTAAAGGGAAGCGTACGGTTCCCTTGAAGTGACGTTCGCGGCGGAATGTGTGACATCTGAATTAGATATAGGTACAAAACATTTTCGTTCCAGAAAAGTTTTTGATAATTTTACCAAAGCTCCATGAACGGAGACTTACAGATGTAAGTAGGATACTTGATGTGGTCCACCGGCTCCAGCGATTTTAAATCGTATCCCACTTCTGATACGTTTTGAAACGGTGTCCGGAACCGCCCTATAAAAGCGTGCATGACTGTGTGAATGTAGGAGTATATTAAGGGTCAATATGTTAACTTATCGTTACAGATTAAACTACAATATGAACTCGACTATATCTCTATAGCGTAGAATCAAATATCCATCTCTTGGAAGTAGTCGACGATCATTATTATAAGAAGGCCTAGTATCGGTAGGTTTCATTCATAATCTAAGCTCTCGTCTATAAGACAAAAGGAATTTATAAAACAATTAATCATTGTATTATAGAGCGTAGATAATAAGGGTCATGCATTTCTTTTTAAAACCTGAAACTGGCTTGAAGGACCATCGTCAATATTAATATCTTCATTTGAGGCTGCCGTTTTGTGTTTTAAGAAGAAATACAAGAGGTGTGGTGTAAATAGTTGGGCCTACAAATTTCTACACCTGTGTCGCTCAGTGTACAGAACTCTGTTATCTAAGATGTTTATTATAACTAAAATACTCGTAAAACATGTTAAGGTATTTCGATATTAATTTATAATCATCTATACTTCGTGTCACTGTAAATAATTTAGGCTACGTTAGCGAGTCTACTCAATGTTTCCTACGTATCGATGTTTTAAACACACTTCTTCACATTTTAAATATGAACACATTCTCACGATTTATTGTTAAAGTATCACTAAAGCTGTGTTCGATCGATGTCGGCGTCGGATCCGTTTTGATGCACCATCGTTGCTTCCGCGATTGAGTCGCTTCTGTTCCATTTACACACGAATTACAGAATAAATATACCTACTATTTGCTCATCTTTCTATTTCCGTCCCTTTTTATTTCCATGGGTCTTCGAATTTGGGTTGTAACATGGTTAAACTAGTTGATATACGTAGCAAATACTGATAATCTAGCATGTATTCTTATTTAC